>JBAMYA010000003.1:5082425-5096201 GCA_037176975.1 Arrhamphus sclerolepis
GGTTTTTACAGAACATATTTGGTTTAAATAAATCCTATTTTCATTCCATACATTAATGGGGAAAATCTTTGTTCATTTCAGAAGAGATACTTTGATGGAGTGATTTATGCTGGTTTGGTATGTTTTGAAACTAGCAATTTAAACCCTAAAAACATCACTGCTCCTCCTCCAAGTTACACAATGTGGAAGCATGTCTTTATGTGTTTGTAACTGAAGTTTGACCAGTTCTTCCAGTCGTATACATGGTACATATGCAAGGACAGTCCACATGTTCCACATCGCATATGATAATGGGACAATTTCACGATTACATATGTTAAGTCAAAGCTGAAACCCGTTGTTTCATGTAGAGTGCATCTTTTTCAGGGGTGTTACTTGTTGGAGGAACAAGAGAGAGGTAAGACTTGTTAAAAAAAAAAAAAACATACACGTACATGAATTTTCATTCACATTTTGAACAGTGAAACCATCTAGCTGTAGTCTGTCCGTGAAAGTCCGCCACACTTCATGTGTTCTTATTTAGAGCTTGTGGTATGGCAAGTGTCAGTAATTTGACCAAACCAGAGGGAATTTTATTTTTACTCAGGCAGAACTGTGGGTGACCTTGAGCTCTCAGAGGAGCAGGAAATAGTGTTGTAGAGAAAGTCAAGAGCAATAGGACTGATCAGACATTTTATCAACAACTTAGCAGTTAAATACATAAATGGCTGCTCTTACTATAAAGGTGTGCACACATTCAGTTTTGCAATATTTGGCTTATTTCATTTTCTCATTCAAAAGGTTCTAGTTCAGGGTGTCCACATGGTAGTAAAAGGTAGTAAGTCAAATCAACCAAAATTAAGACCCTTGAAAGGTATTAAAGGTAACAAACGCAAGTTGACTTGGTAGTCACCACCTCCATATATTATGAGTTTACCATGAGTATTTGTCAACGTGTTTTAACTTCATCTATAAAAAAATAATGTATAATATACGCGCTAGCA
The DNA here is from genome assembly GCA_037176975.1 of Arrhamphus sclerolepis. Classification (NCBI taxonomy): domain Eukaryota; kingdom Metazoa; phylum Chordata; class Actinopteri; order Beloniformes; family Hemiramphidae; genus Arrhamphus; species Arrhamphus sclerolepis. Next base: position 5,083,409 of record JBAMYA010000003.1, read on the forward strand.
GGACCCGAGGCAAAGTTGATAGCCTATCAGAGTGCTGCTTACGGCATTTTCCGCTTTTTACCGAGGTTGACCCAGATTGCTCTAACGTGTGTTGACATTAGCTAACCACTGGTTTCTATTTTCAAGCAAAGTGATAGCATGAAAACTGGAAATGTAAACTTTTAATATAGCTTTATGGAAAAACTACAGTCCGTATCGGAGTCGGCTCCACTGGCTGACTGGTGAGAGTGGGCAGTGGCATAGCAGAAAGAGCCATCGAACTGGGGAGTCAGCCAGCACAGTAGTAGCAGCGTGAGAGAGTGGACAGCCACTACTACCACCACCGGGTGAGTCAGTCAGCTACTACTGGTAGTAGTGGTAGTAGTAGCGCTCTCATTCATGCGATTTGAGGTGAAGTTCTCTGGTGCCTGAACACCACAGCCCACCATCATTCTTACAGTTTAAACGAAAGGTATTACTCCAATATTGCCAAAGCTTTGCATGTGGTAAGAATAAGACGACGTAATTCGATTTGACATAGCGCCACATTGTAAGAAGTTGCTCATAAACAGCATCAATGATGCAGGCTGTATGTACTCATGTTTGAATCTTTGAACCAGTCGGTAAAGAAGAAGCAACTGGACATTCACGTTCGTTTTTGGACAGGTGACTGTGAGACATCTACATACTTTGGGTCAAAGTTCTACTTTAGTGTCTGAGTGTGTGACGTGACACATTGTTAGTCATTTTTTTATTATTAATAGCGGTTGTCAAGTGTTGTTTGTTTTAAGAAGTGTCAAGTTTACCTTCTTTATTGTGTTATTGTTAGGATAACTGGGGGGCTAGGGTTAAAGGTAAGAACAACCAACACCAGAATGTGTTGCTAGTAAAAAATATTGTGGTGGTAGTAAAAAAGGTAGTAAAAGGTGATAAATTCAACTCCAGGATTCCTGCATATACCCTGTAGTTGCATTGTTTAGAATGTGTGTGTGTACACACACAGACAGTGGGGCAAAAAAAAATTTAGTCAGGCACCAATTACGCAAGTTCTGTCACTTAAAAAGATGAGAGAGGCCTGTAATTTTCATCATAGGTATACCTCAACTATGAGAGACAAAAAGAGAAAAAAGTCCAGAAAATCACATCTTCTGATTTTTTTTAAAGAATTTATTTGCAAATCATGGTGAAAGAGAAGTATTTGGTCACCTTCAAACAAGTAAGATTTCTGGCTCAGACAGACCTGTAACTTCTTCTGTAAGAGGCTCCTCTGTCCTCCACTTGTTACCTGTATTAATGGCACCTGTTTGAACTGGTTACCACCTGTCCACAACCTCAAAAAGTCACACTCCAACCTCCACTACACACATAAATACATATATAGATATGTATATATATATATATATATAGATATGTATATATATATATATATATGTGTGTGTGTGTGTGTGTATATATGCAGTATATGTACCTTTTACTGCCTTTTTTACTTCCTTTATAGATAGATAGATATAGATAGATATACTTTATTGATCCCCCAGGGGGAAATTCAAGTATCACAGCAGCTTGCAATAGAATAAAAATACTGGTTGGAAGAAATAAAATATAACAATATATCAATAAATATATATAGGCCCTACACACAAAATTTTTTAATGCGTACATATATACATACACACATATGCATAATGCAACAATAGATAAAGATAAAAATACAAATATATACATACATATATATATATATATATATATGTATGTATATAAGATACAATGTTTTTGCTATGTAAATGCTTCACTACCTCGTAGTATTACTGTTTACTGTACCATTCTGTGTTTGGAGAGGCTCGTATTACTCTGTCTTCAAGAGCAGGAGGAGGAAGACAGGAGAGGTCTTGGGAAAGGTCTTTCTAGGGCTTGCCCTCTTGTAGCTAATCAGACTCTATCCCCAGGCTGCTTGTTCATTCGAGGCCTTCGCCTCAGTCCAAGTACAGACGAAGACATGTTCGGGACATAAACTCCCGTTGACAAACACTGTTCTTACCCCTGGCAAACACACATGGCTGCTTGCACAGAGCTCGCAGACATTCAGTCATGCAGAAAGACAACAGTAGTACCGGTGTTCTCTCTTTCTATTTTTTCTTTTTTTCCCCAGCTCCTTTTTCTTTGAACCTGGAGGTCTAGTGGCTTTAGATGAGAGGACAACAACACGGCTGCTGACACAGGCAGACGAGTATGAAAAATGAAAAATAGTCCATCTTTACATCTACTTACTTTGCATTCTGATATGGTTGTAGCAGTTACAGAATATGTTTTGATCAAAAGTGACTTTATATGTATATTTGTTGAAAATCTGTGGCTTTAAGGACAAGTCCTTTCAATGGAAATGTTAAAGCTTTAAATATAAGAATGTGTTTTGTCAGGAAACCTGATGTTGGAGTATGTCTATCCCTGTTCATTCATTTTTGTGAAAGAAGTCCAAACCAGTGCAAATTTGGAATCGTGGACAAATCACTAAAGTTTCCTTTGCTGCTTACAGCACCACCACTGCTTGCACAAATGTCACATTCAATAAATATCTAGGACTCTCTCCCCTTCCAGCCTTATATCAGAAAGACTCTAAATCCAGTGTTGGATGCATTCATTGCTATCTGATCCCTGCTGTCATGTTCCCTGCAACACACACTCACACAAACCTTCACAAAGCTCAGTGACAACACAATCGCCCGGTTTGCATGGTTGCCTCTATATTTCATAATGCTTCATGTAACAGTGTGAGATATGGCCCCTGATTTCATTTATGTGGAGCAATCTTATCTGTACTGCAGTGAAAGAGCCGCGGATCAGAGTTGTTAATATGTCAGTCTCGGGCTGATGGGATGTTTACATGCTGCAGAGAGCTACGGTGAAAGCTGAAAAGTTCTGATTAATGTTGAAATGTCTTGTCTTCACATGCCGATGTTCACTCAGAAATCTTAACCCATTCTTCACAGGCGAGCTCCATCTTCCGAGTGTGCAGGGGTTTGACCAGTGATTTAGTCACATGTATTAAAACACGGACTGAGGCTATTACTTTGTCAGATTCAGCTTACACCGTACCGTGAGATATTTAATTCAGTTATACGTATTTAAGTCTTTAAAGCAGTGACTCCCAACTGTAGTCCCAACCCGTTTTCAATGGGTCGCCAGACTGACTGGGAAAAAACACAAGTTCAGAAAAATGACCACGCCTTAATTTTGAAGTGCAGGCTATTCACACTCCTAAACAGTAGGTGGCGATGATGAGCTAGTGTTAAGATTTGGATGTGGCTTAAATGTTTCTGTAAAGATTCTACATTTTGCAATTGCTGAGTGATTACTTTGGAGTAGGATCCTTCCCGTTTTTCACAAATTCTGTTGACTTCTGACTGCTTAAAGTTGCTGACTTGAGTCTCTCGTTTTTTAGGTAAAGCAATTGTTGGTGTGAGAGGAGTGGACCTTCGGCCGAAAAAATATTCTGCATGATAAAATAAATGTTGAATTGACATGTAGTTCTGCTCTCTGATTCTTTCTTTTGAGCTGCAGATATTAAACCACCAACACTAGCTAGAAAATCTAGGTTTGTGTTCATGTGATAGTGACCGTGGCTAAACGCAGGTACGACATTGGCTGCATAAAATACGGCTTTTCATTTATAATGAGGACAAAAGGGGGGAACAACCTCAGTGTGTTTTGTGCAGTGAAGTTGGCACAAGAAAGCATGAAGCCATCAAAACTTATGAGGCACTTGGAAACAAAACACCCTCCTCACAAAGACAAACCTGTTCTCCCATTAATTCTGCCAAACTGGTCAAGGTTCAATGTTGTTCAGTATTGATCTACTGATAAAGCAGTTAAATGAACATAGTTTTTTTTTTTTATACTTGCACTTTGCATAATTGAATGGCACCTTGATTAATATACTTTGAGTTTGTAGATTAAAAACTGCTGTACTTTTATTTTGTGTTTGTGCATGCAAGCACTTTTGATTTTTAAAATGTTACTGAAGTTACATCAGGTTAAGTTTCTATGTTATGCACATTGCTGTGTCCCCAAGATGCACTTTTTGATTTTTAATTGAAATGCAGCCACTTCAGTGTTAAAAGGAAAATATCTTCCTCTTTACCATCACACTCTTTTGTTTACTTAAACTTGAATTTTGTGTCGATTGCACACTGATATTTTGTAATATGTCAGGTTCAAACTGCAACATATTTTCATTAAAGAAATTTGAGATGTTAAAAATTTTCCCTTATTTGAGTTCCAGCTTGTCTATAACGTATGATGGTGGGTCCTGAAGCCAGAGCAGTTGGGAACCGCTGTTTTAAAGAGTCGTAGGTCGTTATTGCTGTGAGCACAAACGATCTTCACCAGCGGTCTGCGTTGGAACACTTTTTACCTTTTATATCACATTGTTTAAAAAAAAAAAACTTTAACATTTTATTGCATATTAATATTACATATTTAATAGATTTCTGAATAAATACTTAATTAACTTATATATTTTAATTAACTTTAATTTATTAAAATTTGTATTTATTTTTTTATCTATTTAAATTCAATTATTAAAGCTATTTGTTGTGATTTGGCTTTCTTTAGGGCAACGTGTTGGCAGAAGGCAATTATCCAATTTGGGTTTTAGAGTGGACCTGAATACTCAGACATCCAGGTGTTCCTTTATCAGGTGGACATCTGTTTTTTGTGTTTTGTCAGCGCTCCCAGTTACTCTCATAGGTGGCCCTGAACGTCACCTGCAGGGATGATGATATTCTGAAGGCCTCCCATCTTCTGCTCTTCTGATGTGGGGATGACCCGCATCACTTCCCCCACCCACGCCAGGAACATCTACTTTTTAAGAAAGCATTGTTGGGTTTACTTTATCTTTCAATGAGCCATTTTTATCTAACGTTGCTCCTGGTCCCTCATGTCACCTTCCACCAGCCAGAACCTGATGTTGCTACAGCAGCCCAGAAGAGACAAACCAAAGACTGGCTCTAAACCAAACGGCAAGCATCCCACGTCCGGACAGAAGCTTTCTCAGGAAGTTTTTTGTTTTAGTTTTTTTTTGTTGGAGTTCCTTCACTGACCACTAGGTGCTGGCTCCAAAACAGAGCAACTCTACATTGACCCTCATGTTAAAAGGTCCAACTTTGCAGTAGAATTAAACGTATTTACAGCTTGGTACGAAAATTGTTTTTGGTCTCTACAAAGGCTCTTCAAAGGCTCTCCATAAATCCATAGGTCACATGAGCAGATAGTTTGTCCATCTATATATTTCTATGCTCTAAACGCAGGACTTTACTTAGTTTCTCATGGGCATTATAATTTTCTCATTGGTAACAAGTTTTATTGGTTGCAATCTGTGAATTGTGTCACCAGTTGCCATTATCATCTTTACAACTGAAATTGAATAACCACTATGAGGTTTATGAATTAGTCATTCTGAGTAGCTGTTAGCACACTCCATCATATTTCACACACGGCTCCATTTAAAAAAAAAGAAAAAAAAGACAACACAAGTGTGTGGTCATTATAACAACAAAGTGATGTGGATTGTTATTTTTACCTTTGTCCAACCAAACAGCATCCTGCTGTCACTTTCATTTCCCACAAGCATATTTTAAGAAACTAGAGCTTCAGGAGGCTCAAAGGTTTATTGAACTGCCATTTAGACCAGACATATTACAAAACCCCAATATTTCTCTCTGTGCTTGAAAGCATTCATATGGGTGCTTGAACTGAACAGAAACTTAATAACCCAGACATAATGCAACTCCTGCAGTTTGTTTGGAGCAGCCTCAGTCAGGTCTTGGAAATCTTTCTCTCAGTTACCCATTCAGATTTGTAGGGTGCTGTGACATCACAGACCCGAGTGAAAGTAAAATTATCAACCGTATAACTTCACATCATCCTGCTTTTCATGTACCTCTGGATCAGATAGAGCTAAGCTCGTATTTTGACCAAAGCACATCATAAAAAAAAGAAACAAAGTATCATATCCTTTAAATGTTTTTTTTTTTTTTTTTTGAAAAAGAAAATCATTAAGATGCTCCTTGACTGTGATCCAAATATCTGATGAGGACAAGATGTAGAATCAGCAGGCAATATCAAATTAGAACATTTTAAAACCTTTTCCTACAGGTGCTAAACACTTACAGTTTATATATATACTTCTTTTACTGCTCTTGAGGCCCATAATTGTCAGAAAACTAGTTTGCCAGCTTGATAACAAAGTGCTGCAAGGCCAGTGGGAGTGCAGAGTGGGTAGAGTTTCAGAAAAAGCAACAGAATTTCACAGAAGCCTTCATTATATCTTCTTATGATTCTCGTAGTGTTTTGTCCTTTGCACCTCAAACCCACTGCAATAAATAGATATCCGTAGGTATTTTAAAACCATTATCTAAACCATAAGGTAGTTTTCTAAGAGCTCCTTTTTAAAACTTTATTTATTTATTTTTTATTTAAGTTTATCCAACACACAGGCTAATCTGTTGGGGTAGAGGGAGGGGGTACATCGTATCCAGAGCCAACAAGCTTAACCAATCATTACAGCTTTCTGCTTTCCATCAAAGAAGTAGAAAGATGTTGGGAATTTTAAGTTCACTTTATTTGAAGTTTAAGTGTGTGAGATGTGGAAACATCAGTTGTGTGCCCAAATATGCACCAGCACGGAGTAAATCCTTGACTAAATCAATCATAAATTTTAGCTCATGCTTCAGCTGGGTATGTTACTGTGAATATTAACATCTGTGCATGTGCTACTTTTCAGCTATAAATTCCCAAATGTATAAAGATACTTTATTATATTTGAAATGAAACAAACCACCATTTACTGTTTGGACCACACCTTCAGTTTTTTGAGACAAGCTCTTGAAGGTGGTTTTCTTCTTAATTCTTTGTCCATAAACGTAGTCCATTTGCTAGTTGACATTCTTGTTCTATATGCAGTCCACTTATTCCCCAAGGTTCAAACTAGCTGAATAATAATGACTCTGAGTAGCAGATACAGAGTCTTAACATTTGAAATTATTCCATAATTTCTAACTAATGTGTGACTAATAGCTTTCTTGCTCTTTTTGTCTTCTACCCATCTTATCCCCTCCTTCCTCCCTTACTTCTCAGTTTCTAAAAGCCTGCTTCCACTGCTTTTTCTATCCTGCAGTTTGTTGAGAAATATGGCGGTTAAAAGAAAAGATAAAGTATTGGGGATAAAAAGCTGCCACTTAGCCAAAGGAAGTTTTAATTGGGGCCCAGGGGAGAAGCACCCCTCCTGTTTTTACAAATTCTCTCTGCTCTTTATGGAAGCGATGAGCAGCAGTCTGATGCCCAATAGGGAAATGAGATGCAGTTACGTTGACGAGAATTCAAAAAGGGATCCTGCAGACTTTTAGAAAGCGCCTGCTTGTGTTTGTATTTTTTAAAGCAGTTGGGCTTTGCTACTCTCCCAAAACGATGCAGTGCCTTTCAGCCATGGTGCTCCCCTGTCACTCAGCATTTCGTCATCAAGTCTGAAGTGTCTCTCAGCACTTGAACGTGGCTAATTGGGGAATAATACGCCATGCATGTAAAAGTATGGCTTTATTTTGTGTCCGTGCACAACAGTGTTTTTCAAATGTTTGAGAGTAATTTCTTTAAATCTGACTCACCCTCTGCATCTAAAACTGTTGTCTCACGCCATCACCCTGGATTGCATTATTTCCTTCTCACTCCATGTCTTTCTCCAAGTTCATTCATAGTAGAAGTGGCTCATATTGAGTTTCTGTCCAGACACAGCCGCAAACTGCCAGCAACGCTCGGCTTAAGCTCTAAAGAAATGCCTATCAAAAGTCGGGCGAGCAGAAGGAGCAGCGCATAACAACAATGGCACTCAGAGTGACCCTTTGACAGAATGACATCACCGAGAGTAATTGCCTGTCATCTGCCTTACTGTTTCACAGTTCACATAAAAGTCTCCTCTGTTAGTCATCTGAAGTTGAGCCGGGGTGGCCAAGGTTGCTGCACTCATCTTGTGAAGAGAGGGATAATTGAACACCACACCTTCTCTCTAGATTGCCGTGGGATGGAGTGACAGCAGGGTCAGGAATGACTGGAGGTTAAGAGGAGAAGCGTTTGACTTTGAATGCACAGTGTGTGAGATGTGTTGGTGTTTTTGGCGCATTTATACAGTTGCTAGTGGACTTGAGGTCATCTTCTTTAACTCTGTGTCTCATTCCTTTAACCCGGTTCTCTTCCCATCTTGCTCTGCACACAGACTAAAAAAACAAAACAAATGGGCAAAGGGGAATGGTAGATGTCTTCTTTTTCCTCTTTTGGCAATTTTTTTTTCTTCTAAATTTGTAGCAATATGAGATGCTCATAATGTGCATCTGTATCACTTCTCTTTCCAATTTCTCTCACCATTTGGGCATGGTGCACATCTATTTCTGCAGTGTGAATGCATGCCTGTATGTTTTTGCCTGATATGAGACAGAATTGTAAATTCATTAAAATTATCCTTCTTGAGTCTGACATTCTCCTTACAGTCCAACCTAATATTAACTGCATTTAAAGTCATAGATGAGTAACCATGCCAACATACCTGCTGTGCCAGAGTTGTAAAAGATGAGCAAGGCAGTGTAAAAATAAATGGGGACATTTCTCCAAATGTTCTGTACCCCAAAAAAGCAAGCATTCCCCACTGAAAATATAACCGCTGAGGTGCACGGCCTAGTTTCAAAAACACCCTGGCTAGTGGCGTCTGTCCCACCCATCTGTGTTTGTCAAAAATCTCTTAATAATACCAGACAAATCATTTAACTCAATGAAATGGATGGACACAAATGTTCCAGACCTTTCTATGCCATCAGGCCGGCAACAGCGAAAAATGTATATATTAGGCCTTGTGTTCATCTATCTCACTCTCAAGAATGTGATATCTCAGAAACACCTTGAAGGAAAACTGTATCACAAGGTAGTTTTTGCCCCAAGAACCAGTTTAAGCAGCCAAACGCCCATACCTTAGGGTGTTCCCCAAAGCATATTGGAATTAACCCACATATCCTCTTATGCAGGTGCGACCACAGGGGCTTGAACCAATGTAGCTCATTTGAGTTATAGCCAGACCCTATGAAAGGCCCTCCCCCAGGTCTGTCTCCAACACAGGACTCAGGTATCCTTAGTCTGGGAAAGGGATCTCAAACTCTTGACTTTCCACTCACCATATGTGTCAATCAAATCATCCTTAGTCTTGACATTTCCCCAGGACCCACTCATCTCGGGAAGCATGAGGGGCAGCTGCCCTGGGCAACATAGCTGCTGGGATCCTACATGAGTCAATCTATGTTCCTCCACCAGTCAATAGTCATGAACTGTGGATGTTGATTCAAAGAATGAGATTGCAAGTGATAGGGAGATGGGTTGTCAAATTCAGTCGTCTGGAAGACACTCATAAGAGAGGAGCCATTTGAGGTGGTTTGTGAATCTGGAAGCCTTCCTGGAGAGGTGTTTCTGACATGTCCAACTGCTTAAAAAAAAACAAAAAAAACAAACAAAACAAGGCAGGCACAATGAAGAGATTATATTTCCCGGGCCTTTGACCTTGGTTATTGGATGAATAAATTAATGGATGGATGTTCAGTCAGTTGTGAAAAGAAATTTACTGGTAACAACTGTCAATAATAACTTAGGAATATACATATCATGACCATTTTACACAAATAGTTAATAGGTTTAAAACCTCATAATAGCATTTTAGGATTTTATTATTTAACTTTACAAAGCTTCTTCTAGTGTCTCCTCATAGTAAGTTTCCATGAAATCCATGAAATGCAAAGAGTCCTACTATGACCGTGCTTCAGTCTCTTGTGCATTTTATAAACTGTGGTAGTGTGGTCCAGGGGTTTAAAAGGTATTTCTTTTAATGCTTTTCTCTCCTGAAAATGTCAGTTGGTAAAGCGCTTTGTGATACGTTCTCATGTATGAAAAATGCTGTACAAATAATTTCTGATTGACTGGTGGATGATGCATTGGATGCAACGTTTCAGTTCAATTCAATTCAATTTAAAAATACTTTATTGGCCGCTGAAAGGGAAATTCTAAATTTGTGGTTTAGTTTAGGGTTTCTCCCTGCAACAAACAGAGAGGCTGTAACAGCAAACTGTGGAGTTAAACCAGGGCCATAAGGAAGCTGCTGCAGTTAACTTCCTGCAAACCCAGGTTGATAACAAGAATGTTTGGATATTATCAACAAAGGTTTAATCAGCATACTGTAAGGAACAGTAACAGAGTAATAGCATGCAGTTCATCTATGCTCAATGCTCCAGCTTTGGCAAATTCTCCATCTGAAGTTGACCTTTGTAAGGATTTTCATTTAGTTTGGTTTATCTTACGGTCTGGTTTTAGCATTTTTAGTTAGAATCTTGAATTTTGTTTAACATGTTTGGTTTTTCCTGTTGGGGTTTTGATTCCTGTTTCATGTTTTCTTGTCTTTTCCCTCTTCCATGTATGCTAACTTTGCTTCCTTGTTTGACAATCTGTTTCTCTGCCGTGCTTCCTAGTCCCATCTCTCCTGACCATTTCCACTTGCCTCTCTGTATCGTGTTGTCCTATTCTCCCTCCTTGCTGGCATGTATTGTTTCCTCTTGCTTTTGTTCAGGTTCAGGTTATAGTTCTGGTTTTGTCCTGTCTTAGTATGAGCCTGTTTTGGATTTTTGGTTGTTTTGGTCTTTTTGAATTTTTGTCACTCTCACCATCGTCACCAATAAATGCTTTGTTCTGAATTATTCCTGTCTCCTGCCTGCTGTCCCACGTCTGGGTCCTCCACCACAACCCTCAAACGTAACAACTTCTTAATATAAAAAATAACCGTCAATGCAGTATTGAGGAGAAATAAGGGGCTGACATTTTTGAGCCAGAGGGTTGGTCTTGTGAAGGGATATCATTTTGCCACAGATTTTTTGAGTAGTTTTTATACTGTGTTCTGTTAAGATATGTGTTCTTTCTATTTGCTTCTCCAAAGAAAGAATCGGAGAACAGAATTACATGCCAATTCAATATTCGTTTTATCATGCAGAACATTTTTTGGTTGAAGGTCCATTCATCTGACACCATCAAGGGATACCAGAGAAAGAACGAAGGACAGTGATTCTCTCTAGTCTTTATACCAAAAAAGAGGAGGGGTTCTGTGTGGGCGTCCCTAGACTTATCTGATGAAGCCAAATGCTGGGAAAAAAACATAAACCTGTCAAAAAATCTGAGTTATCTGTTCCTGTTCATCGCTTTACCTAAACAATGAGAGACTCAAGTCAGCATCTTTAAGCAGTCAGGAGTCAACAGAATTTGTGAAAAACAGGAAGGAACCTGCTCCAAAGTAATCACTCAGCAACTGCGTAAAATCTCTAGGAAAACATTTAAGCCATTTGACCAAACAGTTCAATATGTAGAAGTGGGAAGTTCCAATGGCAAAATCTGGCAAAGATGAGGGCTTTATACTGGAGCTGAAAGTAGCAAAGAAGACAAAATTTATTAGTGAAAAATAAGAAATAAGAGCTAAAAGTAAATGAACATTAAGGTGAAAAGTGAAAGGAAACAATATATTCAAAATAATTTGAAAACTGAATCAAAATAATGATAACATTTTTTAAAAAAAAAAGCTTGAAATCTTGAAGATGTAATTTTACAAAGTTAGATATAAAAACTTCAACTTTCAGTTTTCTTAGTTTTAAACTACAATTTTTTCATTTAAATTACAGAACTTATGGCCTTGAGTTAGCACCATACAAACCCTGCTGTTGGCAGTCAGGTTGCACTTATATCAAGCGGGTGAGACAATGTTCAAGCCAGTGCTACATCTTATACATACTTCATACTATTCAGAATCACAGGAGTCTGCTGGAACCTTTCCCAGCTTTCTATGGCTGAAAGGCAGGAGTACACCCTGGACAGGCCATCGGTTCATGGCAGAGCCAAATTCAAGAATTCATACACTTTAATCCATTCTTATTAACAATGTAGCCCCAGAAATACACACCATCACTGACACACTACAGATATACAGTTTAGGACACTGCAGCTAATATGCAGAAGTGCATATTGGTTACAATATTTTGTCTGGGAAAAATAAAATACAAAAATACATTATCTCTTTAAATCCCATTACAATGCAGATACAAGGTTACGTGAAGGCAAGCTCTTAGTGCTTAAGAGTTCGATATAGGGGGAAGGTTTTGTAGCGCTCCTCTGCACTGACCCTGGATGTTCAGTGGTAGTACAAAAGCCTTTGGATGATCACAGGCTTCTTTGTCTTTATTACACTTTTTGGCTGCATTGAAATGAAGGTCTTGGTGGGGCTTGGAGCAATGTACTGTTCCTGCTGCCCAACATGTTCACTTTTGCGGTTCCCAGGTTTTAAAGTCAATTTGCTTAAAAACAATTACAAACTCTTTGCTTTTCTAACCAATTTCTTGTTGCAGCCCACATGCAGGGTCACAACAGGCTTCTTAATGCTAAAATGTCCCCTTGGAAACCTGTCTATATGGATATTTGTGCAGTGGGATGATAAGGAGGAAGCAGAGAGTGAGTGAAGACAGAGAGGGCAGGTGGACTGTTGCAGAGTTGATGTGATAAAAGATTCATAGCTCAGCAGCGCCCAGGTCAGCTGGGGCCTCTGCAGCTTCTCCATATCACTGGAAGTGGTTTACGCAGCTTGGCATGCAGATGGAATATGTGTGTTTTAAAATACACATATATGTGTGTGTGTGTGTTAGAGAGAGAGAGAGTATGTGTGTGTTTTGTACGAGCTGGGTTATTAATGATTGTATGACAG
>JBAMYA010000003.1:5096301-5109518 GCA_037176975.1 Arrhamphus sclerolepis
AAACGATATCGAGTTGACATCGGGACTGAAGTTATGAAGAACTAAATGTTTAGAAGTGGAAAGACCTTTGCATGGTGTCGCGTCCTGTTTTTCTTTTGATGGCGAAAACAAAACATGACGACAATCTTCTTTAAAATATGACAGATGTTGAGTTGTGATCATATTCTGATCATTTAACACACAAAACACATCACTTTGACAAAACCTTCCCACCTCAGCCAGTTTGATTAGTGTTAACATTTTACTTCTGTCCCAGTCCTAACCTTCAGCAATTTAATGGTCATCAAACATCATATTTTGGATATGAAAATGACTGGTATATATCAACTACCCCATGAATTCATACCCGTTTTTTCGATCCTGTAAAGCACTCAGTATGTGTTGAGTGGAAATGCCAAAAGTTGCACATGGGTTTGTACAGATAAGCACAGGAGGCAGCGCTCCCCACCTCTCGCCTGGAACACAGTGTGTCTGACAGAACCAATGAAAATGTTACCAGGTCTGTGAGATTAAGAGGGACAGACAGCGCTCCATATCAAATCAGGTGAAAGTCATTTACACCTCTGCCATACATTTATCATCCCATGTCAGAGGCCCCCACCCCTTGTTCCCTCACGCTGTCAAAACAACACCTTTGGCATCTGCTGGATTTCATATAAATGACTCTCTCCTCACTCTCTGGAGAGAAGCAGAGAATTAGAGCAGGAAGAGAAATGAGTGACCCTATGATGAGTTAGGTGTGATTTATAATAAGGTGTTCCAGTGCAAAGTGCAAAAAAGAAGTTTCATTATTTCAACTTTTTTTTTTTTTTTTTTTTTTTCCTAGGGATTCTGTAATGATGATGTATTGCTACATTACCTCCCAGGTCTATCTTGATGCTGGCATCAGGAACCATATTGAATTTTGTTTTCAAGCTCTTTTCCTGGTGGTGTAGATGGGAGAAAATGTGCTTTACAGTCGATGAATTTTCCAAGGTGTTATTTTTAGGGTGGAAACAACTCATGATGGCTTGGAAAGGGGGTGTGGGGGGCGGAGGGGGGCAGGGGGTGGTTGAAATGCCACGACTCTTTTTTGTGTGTTCTCCAGGAAGAAAAGCAACAACTACGAGTTAGTTCTGCTGAGAAAAGTTAAGCTTGACATATCTTGATTAGCAGGAGATGGAACATTGCCGACACTATGGAAATGTGTATCAAAATGCACTAGATGTTTTTTTTGTTTTTTTTTTTTCCTTTTTTTTATCTCTCTTTGCCTACTTCTCACATTTTTTTGGGCTCAAAGTTAGAAATCTTTGTAAATCAACACATTCCAAAGTGTGTTGCAGAAAAGTTACATTGAAGTTTGTGAGCACTTTTCCTTGCATATTGCATCTCTGGCTACGATCAAATATCCATAATGGCGTTGTTGGGCTGTCACTTTCGATAACGTTGAGAGGCCCATAACATTGCCCGAGGCCCCGGTGCGTTTTCAACATCGCTCCTTTCCTGCGTTCGTTGCCCTCCTCTTCATAACTTTGCAAGTGTTGGGCATTTCTCAGTGGATCTGACGTTGCTTACATCATTCCTGCACGCTGCAGTGAGAATGAAAGAAACAGGATGGAGGGAAGCGCTAGAGAGGTGGGTATAAGGATATAATGTTAGGGATGAGTGATACAAGGGAAACGTGGACACACATTATCACACAAACACAGGCAGACAGCGTTTAATCATCCCGGCTACACTGGCTGGATATAGTTCTGGTAGAGGCTTTAAAAGGATTGCTTCTGTACACAGCAGACAGCCAGATGAAAGAAAGTACACAAATTGTTAGAAATTCACAAGGCTATGTTATTAGAATGAAGCTCTGGGCAGTTCACTGTCAGAAAAGTATTGACCATGAGCAACACTGAAGCACTGTTGAAAAAAAACAAAAACGTCATGACATTTCACATTTGCAGACAGATCTCATTACTGTGTGTTGCATTTGTGTATGTTTGTGTCTGTGGAATGATATTTCGGGAGTAGATTGTTGTGTAGTGTCCTTGAAAATCACGTATTCTTGCTTTATAATGAAGCTTTACGTTTTGCTTAGGTGCTGTTTACAAACTGCTACTGGAAGAACAAGTCCAGCAAACCTACGTAGATGTCATCATATGAAGTATTTTTGACCTTGTACACTGATCAAGCATAACATTATGCCTTCCCACTTAATATAGAGCAACAGACCTCCGTCTGCTCTCTAAAAGAGCTCTAACCAATCAGGGTCTGGACAGAGAGCAGCTCAACGTTTCCTGGAGTGTGGTGGGGTCTCTGTGGAAGGGGATCGCTTCCCACAGATGCCATCAGGTCCTGTCAGATTGCTGTCTGTGGAGTTTGAAGACCAGATGAACTCCTGAGTCCTAAAACAAATTAGTTGAGGGGCCCACTGCTGACCTGCTAAGGGACACATGTTGCCATGCTGAGGGTGTAATTGGTCTGCAAAAAGGTTTTTTTTGGTAGGTGCCAAGTGTCAAACTAGACAAACTAGATTAATGTGAATGCCAGGATGCAGGTTTTCCCAGCAGAAATCATTGCACTGAAACAAGAAAAGTGCAGTGTTGACTGGAATAAATGTGTGTGATCATTCATGTTCATAGCACAAATTAGCCCCCACAAAAGGAATTTAAGATTAGTAATTTACTTTTAGAGTTTACCTTTATGATACCCTTTTGTTGTTTAAGTTAAATTCAATCCAATGGTTTCTAAAAGGATAAACATAATTCAAGGTGCAGATTTCTTCTGAATCCTGAGCCTTTGCAAAGCTTGGTCTGTTTGGTCCAAAAACATGCACAACCTGTTGTAAAGCCCATAAAGCAGAACCCTACAATAACATGACACCTGGTGTGCATGTGTCAAAACCTTGGTGTGATTGTAAATGTTATATTTATTTTATTCTATTGCTGCTTTTTTAGTACTACCTTTTTTTAAAAAAGAAAAAAAAAATTCTATTACTGTCTTAAAATATTTGAGCTGATTTCAGCAGGACCAGTCCACAGCGAATACCCACAGAGTCACAGAATCAGCCAATCAGCCGTCAATCACACTGAATTGTATCCAGGGCCATAACAACGTCTCAGGATTGTAGACAGGTCAGTCCAGTACCTGTCCGTCCTTTGTCAGACATGCCTTTTTAGAGTGTGCAGTGTGGCCTCCTACGTTATTGTTTCAGTAAAATCTCAGGGTATTTTTCTGTATTGATGCTGCTGTCACAGAAGTGCAAAAGACCTTTGTCAAGGGCAACGATACAACCTCATATCATCACGATCCCTGGCTGATGGATTTGCTGCTGATTGCATTCTGTTCCAGTGTTACTCAAACCAAGTCCTTGAAGGATGCTCTGCATGTTTTTGATGTGTCCCTGCTGCAACACACCTGATGAACAGATCAACATCAGCTTGTCATCGAGGGCTGCCCAGTTCTGTTAATCACGCGTTAACGTGATCCAGGTGTGTTGGGTCATAATGGTGACGTAGCAGAAAAGGCAGAGCCTGACGGACCCAAGTCAGCTCAAAAAAATAAAAGAAAGAAGGCTACCTTAACGGCAACGACAGCAACTGGATCGGCTACAGCTCCAGAAACCTATGTATGTAAAATTTTGTGGTTTTACATTTTAATAATTTGGGTGGGTGATGAGCCAAGGCGGCAATCATGACGTAACTTCTGGTAAGTGGACCATTAGGAATGCGATTTGGAACAACACTTACTTGCCTACTCTATGCACTTTCTAAGTGTGGAGAGTGTAGTGTGTTTAAGTGCAATCACTGAAATATGGATATTGAAACACAGCCCGAGTCCTTATTGTCTTCATCCATCCATCTGCTGGAGCCTATCCCAGCTCACTTCGGGCGAAAGGCAGGGGTCCACCCTGGACAGATCGCCAGTCCATCTCAGGGCCCCTTATTGTCTTCGGTCCAGAGCAAACTATTTTCTCCTGAAAAAGATTTGGAATAATAATTTTTATGACAGCATTTAGACAACTGGCTCAAACACGGGTTTCTGATTCCCACTGAATGTGGGATGTCATGAGCGACTTGAGCAACAAAAGCAAACACATTTTTTATTTTTAAACAGCTACGTTTTGTGAGTGACAAAAGCGATGTTACAGCTTTAGTCACTCTTGGTTTGAATGCACAGTTAGACTGTACAACACTACAGTTTAGTTGTACTTTTTTACTCTCTTTTCACTCCACTGACAGGACTGTGCAATAGCTGACACACATTAAATCGTGTGCCAGTAATTTAATATAACTACTGAAATTGTCAGCACTTGCTGCTTAAAACAATTATGACTCCAAGAACAGACATGTTTCAGCCTTTGACATTTTTCAGAATATCTAATTTAGTAGTTTAGTAGTGGGCGTAACACTTTTCAGCCTCACATTAGAGTCTCACACATGACTGACAACTAGCTGATTAACATTACTTGAACAAAATCATGATTCCAGTCAGTTCATCATAGTCCAAACATTCAAAAATATCTATATCTACAATGCAGTACAAAAGCTTTTTATCATAAGAAGCAGGAAACGTCAACTTTCTAATCAAATGTCTTGATTTTCAGTTTTCAAACTCCAAAAGGCTTCTCTTCATTTTCTCCATACCCTCTTCGGATGTGGACAAAGAAGTTTGGGGAAAAAAATAACTACAAGGTAAGAAGCACATCTCCAAAAACACTATTAATACTGAATGATGTAAACAGATTTTTTTGGAGTAACATCTGCTTCCACATACAGCAAACCCAGAGTCAAAAAGATTTTTGCTATTATGAAACCACACAGCAAAGGAGACCCTTCCCACAAACATAAATCATACTCTGACATATTTCTCCATCTTAAGCACACATAAATTGCTTTTTCTACATTTTTATCATAATCAAATTAGAAATAAGTTTGAAGTCTAACACATGCATAGACTCTGAGAACAGTATGAAGGACAAAAGAATAAAGAATGTTGTTATGAGTGTCAGAATTAAAAAAAAACAAAAAAATACAGTCAGCTAAATAAAACATCCAAGACATAGTTTCCACATTTTTTTTTCCATTTTAAACCTGCACTGAGTTAAGAATTCATGTAAATAGTATGCATGATCCCCCTTACTCTCTCCTGTATTAGTTACTTATGTGACCTTTAGTACAAGTCCTTTCTCATTAGTTGTTATAACTGTGTTTTAAATCAATTGCACAGACTGACATTCATGAAATGTCGTGTCACTCATGAATCCCAAAAGTTGAAGATACAGTGATGAAATCACAGAAAAATACTGAATAGAGAGCCAACTGCTCAGAATGTTGTTCCTCCCTTAACTACGAACCACAGTATATGACTTCTATACTCTGGAATCAGCTAAAAAGAATATTTCTTTTTAAACCTGCACGACAAGGAATACAAACGTGGCACATACATTTCAGTATAAAGATGATGTGCTTTGTCCCTGTTAAATACTTGATAATGGAATAAGGTCGGATAAAAGAAGTAATTGTTTCCATTTAAACATTAATTCTATTCTCTAATTAAGTTTTATAATAGAAAAAAAAAACTTGGATAATAATATTTGAAATGGATGAAAAAAATGATCAGGCCCCCAAGGTTTATATCTTCATTATAAATTGAACCTCGAAATGAAATTTCAACATCTCACTGTGGAAGTTACAAAAGCAATGACTTTAAAGCCTTGGTGGCTCCCCCTATAGGCGAGAAGGTTATGTAATTTTTACATTGTCCATACTTTACTCTTGTTTCTATAATTACTCCAATAAATCAAATGACATTATAATGTAAAGGACTAGGCAGAATTTTGTTCTACCAATTAGCGTAAATAGCATGTCTTTAGGGAAGAAGGAAACTGGAGTACCAGGGGAAAACCCACTCAGACACAGGGAGAACATGCACACTCCACACAGAAAGACCCAGCTCAGATCCAACTTAACGTCATGCTGTGAAGTGTCAGTGCCAACCATTTCACTGCTGTGCTGCACGTCATAATGTACGTCATATTACGTACTGCTCGTGTTTTAAAAGCACCTTCAGCTCCCTAAGCATTGTTGTTGCTGTAGAAATAGTAACGTGATAGATATGTCACAAGACAAAAAATGGGATGAATGACACTTCCTAAAAGTAAGCAATTATTCCTACAAATTAAATTGAAACTGATATTTTATCATCAAATGAGGTCCTTTGGGCCGCTTTAAAAACTATACAAATCTATGCAGTTAGCATATTGAAATTAGCAGAATCTCTCATCATGCTAGTGATCCTAAAAGGTAAACACAAAGTGAACTGTAACTTGTTATATCAAAACAATTTAGATTTTTATTTATTTGAAATTTTCATGATGAAATATCTGCTATCACTTCATTCCGTAGCCCTTTCAAACTTCCTTTCACAATACTGGACTATAGTCTGAAAAGAAACTTCAGTAAAACCACTGAGTGAGAGTGGTGACTACTAGAGGAACCCACTTGTTAAGAATTTCAGAGTTAGCTTCATCCACGTAGCAGAAACCCTTGTCACTTGCATATAAGTAGAGCCTACTGTACACATCTGTGATTCATGTCTTAGGACTTTTGGCCAAAAGTCAGATTGTGATATACATTCAAGAATAAGCTGCACAGCCAGACTGCTAAACTGTCAGTCCTGATGTATCATCTCAGTGACACTGAAAGCTGCTCTGCTAAGTCAATATGAATAAACTTACACAGAAAAAAATGTCTGACAGTTTGGCTGGTGCTTAATTTTAACCGTAGGTTTGTTTGTTTCTCATGAATAAACAGGGGAAAACTTCAAAAGTTTGATCTCTTTATTCTTCAGTGACGTGGGTGATTTGTGACTTGTGCTTTAAGGATTACAAATGCAAAGAATAATAAAAAAAATGCTGCGGATTTTAGCTGTGTGATAACGTTGATAACATTTACTAGCCTTTTTGGAAATGTTGAAATGAGATAAGCCAGTGTAACAAACCACGCTGGCATGTTTTTGAGACCTCGGCACACAGGGGCTATGAAATAAATGCAGTGGTTAGTGCTGTCACCTCACATTTAAAATGTCCCTCAGTCTAACCTCAGCTGGAGCCCGTCTTTGTAGAGTTTGTGTGTTCTCCAAGAGCCTGCATGGGTTTCTCTGGGGTCTAAATGGAGGCTGAAAATGAATATTTAATGGCTGTGATCCTTGGGCCCTAAGGCAGCACTACATTAAAGACAGACAATACTTTGGTGGATATCGCTGCATGGAGTCGGCTCACACTGTCAGTGAACATGGCTAAAAGCTGCATCCTCCACAAATCCTGCATAAAACTGTCATTTCAATAACATGATGCCAAGCCACATCCTGCGCATAAATCTTTGTCTCTATGCACATGGACACAAATTTTGTATTTCCATGTTGTCAGTGCAAGTAGATTTTAGTGTTCTATGGTGTTAATGCAACTAAACCAAGTATTCTTGAATGCACACATTGACTGAGAACTAAAGTGAAATTTCAAGTCGTCTAAAGTCTCGCTGAACCCCATAGAAGGTGGAACCCCCAGTTTTTAGAAGCAGTTTGTCCTTGGTGCAGTGTCAAGTCCCACAGGACATGTAAAGCAAGCACTGCCTGATCTGGGAGATGGTTGCACACTAGTCTGCTTGTTTAAAGACTTATGTGCCGCAATGTCTTGTTCTTTCTAGAATTATACATATAAAGAGGACAAGTGGTGTAAAATCAAACGATATTTTAAACTGACTCTCTCTTGCATGCATGACTAAAATCTCATCTAAAGCCCTCTGAATGGTTTAATGCCAAGTTAATCCCAGTTCATTCATGGCTGCAGCTACGTCACCAAACCCTTCTGGTTTCAAATGCAGACCTTTTCACTTGTTAAATCATGACTTCAAATTCAAAACTGGATTGTATGTCAGAATTTTGGGTTAACCAAAATTTGTCAGGTTTCACCCTTTCTGTTGCCCACTGACAGATGGAATTGGGTCCAAAAGTGTGACCCTGAATAGGACTGACTCATGTTTAGAAAATCAATGGATAATGACACTTCTGGGTGAAAAAAGGGAGGTTTTGACAAACTTATTCTATGCAAAAGGGATATCTGAATATTCTCAATCACGTGAGCGTTCGTGGTAATTTAAACTGAATCACTGATTCAGTACCTCTGCTTAATGCTAGCATTACCATAAAAGCTTTACTGTTTCAGCTTTAAATAGACTTCACCTGAACATAATGTATTGAAGTCAAGTGGAAAAAGAGTCAGTCCACCGAAAAGAATTGGATATGAAACAGGATCAGAGGAAACTTAGAAATATTGATGGTTCAAGGTAGATTATTAGGGTCACTTCTTCTGCTATAGGTGTGTCCAACTTGGAGGTATCTGGGTCAATCTCCAGCCCCATTATGTGCCCTGAGCAGCACACTGAGCCCCAGAAGGGTATCCAACATATAACCTATACCATTATCAATACGGGGAACGCAATGATCCGCTGTGATGGCTCCTACACAGGAACAAGCTGAAGGAAGTTGCTTATTCTACTCTGCTGGAGCACATGACATTTCAGTTACCAGAGCTCCAAACATCTAAAAACCTGTCACTGTATACATTTCCCTTGAGGTGACCTAAAATGAGAAAAATCCATCCAGGTGTGATGTTAGTCCTTATTATAAACCCCTTGTTTACAAAATACCATGCAGTTGTGATTGGAGCGTTTGGCTGTGAACTTATGGAAACTCATGTTTTTCAATGAGACCTCTTGTAATCAAATGTGTTCCATGATTATTTTGCCACAAAAAAAAAGAATGATAAAAGCACGTGCCATCTCCAGAAAAGCTTCTCCTTCTTTTTGCTGCAGGCTTCTGTTTCCTCCTGCTCTATCTTTTCTCCATCAGGCTCATGCTCCGTCCAATACTTTTTTTTTTCTTTCCTCATTTTGCCTCAAAATAAGCCTCTTCTAATGTCTCTCACTAATCTCTTAGCTGCCGTTTCTCTGTTTCCTGTCCTTCTCTCTGTCATTGCACTGCAGCTCTCTGCACTCTTTCCCTCCGTCTATCCATTCATCATTAATTCATGTGATGCAGCGCGGCAGAGCCTGAGTGATACACTTCAACCATAACAAACAAGTCCAAATATCTGCACTCAGCAGGAATGATCTGCATGAACCATGACTGACAAAAAGGAGAATGGGCTAAAGAGAAAATTTATTTATCCCCCTTTTTTTTAAACCACACAGTATCCCATGTCTAAAACCATACTGATGGAAGCTAAATGAGCAGATAATAAATTAGATAAATTATCTATCCTTTAATTGACACCTGCTACTCACATGCCATTTTTCATCGAAATGGCAAGAATTTGTTTGAAGAACAGCTCTTGGTGATATGGACATGTCCGTATACGTACTTCAGCCTTCTCACAGCCCTGATTAGCAGTTAATGTGAAATCACAGCTCTAAGCCCTAATTCATTTCTATTTTCTGATAACTGCCTCATCAGCTTATCCTGCCCTCTGCCCAGCAGAAACTTCTAATTTTGGGCTGCGGATTTGTCCACAACATTGCTGAAAGTTTGGCATGACAGGAGCAGTAACAGCACTCATTGTTTGCCCTTGAAGTCACACAGCCTTGAGAGACATCGAGTAGCTTTCCTCCCTAGAGCGGAGCCCTGCCTCTGACTGATTTCTGCTGGCTCACGTCCATCCTGCATGAACAGAACATTTCTGGCAGGATTTTTTTTCTTTTCTTTTTTTTTTAAATGCCACATTATAGAAATGTATTCACAAAAGCCTTGTTGAGACCCTAATGACACTCTCTTCCTGCATTTTCTTTTCTCTTTTTTTTTATTCATATGTTCCCACATTCTCGGTGTTAATCAGACATGTCTGCTTCCTTTTTGAAGCATCTGCAAAGAGTTTTACTTCTTTCAATAACACACATTAATGCACGTAAAATAAAAGGCCTCACTAAGAGGAGGCACACATTCATGCTGCTTTGTTTTCACATCTACAACCATTTTTATGACAATTTCTGCTTCAAACATCATCTTCAATCAATATTGAGCAGAATTTCCACACATTATCCCCACTTGCCTCAGACTCACACACTAGATAATAGTCATTTGTCCTTTGAATAAACTTTGCACATAAGTGGTTTTTGAGACACATAGAATGAGACTGTGATTGTAAAAGTCTGTGAGTTGAATTGCAGCTTTGCTTTATCATTTCCAACATAAACTTTCTTCACTTCCTTAGCTGTAGCAATATCCATCTCAGTTTAACTTTAAGTTGTGAGGTAGTCAGGTGCACCATCACAAATACTGGGCTCTCTGAAAAGCTATGTCCCTCCAGCACAGCCCAGGCAAACCCACATAATTGCTATTACCAATCCTCCATCACCCAAATTAAACATTATGAGCTTTAAATAAAAGCACCTTTGTTTTATGCCCCTGAAAACGGTGGATAAATAAATCACAACAGCGAATGTAATAAAGAGCATTTCCTTAGCCCTGTGTCCTCTGACTAATACTCCACTGTACTGCAGTTGCTTCCTCTCCTTCCTCTTCCTCCTTCTCAGTGCTTTCATGTTCACTACCATCATTCTCTTTCACATCTGCCTCTCTATCTCTCTCTATGCTATGAGGCCAGACCTCTCTAAAAACATTGAGCATTCAGAACCTATAAGAGCTTCCTGAAACTACCTTTAGTCCATCACACAATAGAACACTTACAAAATGTTTTTTTTAGTATTATTATTATTATTATTATTATTTGCCTCTATATGAGCTAAAAAGACATTAAGAAACAAGAGATCCACACTCTACAGCTGCTTCTGAACCTAAAGATTCATGAGTTTAATTCATGTGAATCAAAATTAATAATAATAACATAGGATTGTTGTGATTTATTATCCAGACTATTCTGACATAATCATTTCCTTACAGGGATGAAGCATATTTTTTTCATGTTCAACATATTATTTTAGCCTCTTTACTTTGTACAATGTTTCCATATAAAAATTACACTTACAAACCACAATGTACTTAATTGTAAAATCATAACAGATAATCTCACCTCACAAAAAAATTGGTAGAATAGCCAGCATGAAGTCTAAAATCTAAACAGAATTGGTTGTATTTGTACATGTTACATGGGTAGAGCCATTTATCCTCCATCAGTTGCCCTATCGATCCCATCACAGCCAAACTGTCTCTGGGCAGGATGCTGAACGCTACATTGCCACATATAATAGTCCTGGTCCAGATAAATGGGAGGGTTTTGTCATGAAGTGAATCTGATGTAAAACGTAATCCAAGAAAAGATGCAACACACCATCGTCTGCTGTGGACACCCCTTCAAAAGGGAAAAGATGGAAGTGTTTGTTTTGCTTTACATTGTTCCAAGCTGGACTTCTGACTGACTGGTTTGAACCAAAGTTACAGATTTGTTTAATCTATGCGAGTTACAATGCTTAGCTTTCTTTTGGGAAAGAAAAGTAACCTTCCTCTTTTCTTAATTTCAAGTTTCCTGCTTTTGTGAAGCCTGCTCTGTTTTCGAAACCAAATACCTTTAGTGCGTATGGATTAGACCAAAATGTAGCACAGAGTATGCAGTATGCAAACATCTGCACAATATGCTGTATGTGAGAAGCACTAAGGTGGTTTACTGCTTTTGGGGAAAATGTCCATTGTGCAACTGACCAGTTCAATGTACCATTAAAGCTGAACTCAGTCAGAACATTCATGTACCTGGCGTCCAAATGCACCATGGTATAGTAGTTTTTACTGTGGTATACTACAAACTAACAGTGACCACTGGATCAGTATGCAGAAAATACTGGATGCTGTGTGGACAGTACGTAAAATGCAGCTTCGTCACTTTTTTTGGAGATGTCATCAATGAAATGAAGCATCAAATGGACTAAACAATTGACCCTTTGCAAGCCCCGCCCCCCAGTTACTGTTGCTAGGTCCAACAAGACATACGGACTTGCATAGCGAGCTCACTGCCTGTCACTGCGCTCCCAGGAGAAATATTGGCCGATTTTTGGAGGAATAAGGTGAATATTTCAGATAGGAGCAGACAGAAGGGCTTGCAGTACACAAGATATATTCAAGATGACTCGCTCACTTGGTAACAAAATAATGATAAAATACAGATAAAAATAGAAGCTAAAACTTACAGATCACAGAGAGAGAGAGTGAACCACCACATCATAAAAATAAAGGAGCAACACTGTTCCTGTAGAGCTGGGTAGGTGTCTATGCACTTTTACAATTATTAAGAAGCAAAAGCAGTAGGCATCTATAACGTAACAGGGAGCAAGCTGGCTAGTTTTATTTGTTTTTTTTACATTTTGGGTTCAGTAGCTGGTATATGCTGGCAGTATAACATAATACTACAGTTATTAAACATATTAACTTACTTTGGAGACAAAGCTGTGCATGCTGATTTTGCGTTAACTGTTTTGCGGCCGTCCACAGTTTAGTCCACATTCTACACTATTTGGGGTTTGATTTCAGTTTTTCCTTCCAACCTCTCAGGGCAACGTGACTCACTGTGGCAAGTACCCCAGGCACAACGTTTAACCATAATTCTAATAAAAAAAACGTCCAAACCAGCTCAAAATCAATAAAGTACGCTATGTTTCCATTGAAGTCAACTTCACTTTTTCCTGAAGTTGTCGGACTTCGGGAGGAGCCATGTTCTGTGTTCCGCTGTGATTGGCCAGTCTGCGTTCCGGGGGTGGGGCTTGTGATAGATCAATTGGGTGAAAGTGAAAGTTTGCATACCACCAAAGAACTTCAACCCTACAGTACCATCTAAATTCAAAGCGTGTTGCAGTGAGCACAGAAACCGCCGGAACTGTTGTGCTGCGTTCCATTTATACCAGGAAGTCGGGAATTCAGAGTTCCGAGTAAGAAATTTAAACTTGAGCGCTCCATAAAGTCAGGATTTCAGAGTCATAAAGTTGAGAGAATCCTCACCACCCCCGAGCTGACGATCGAAGATGGCTGCCCCAGATGTAGGGTAGCGCTAGCAGTCCCAGACCGAGTACGAGCAAGAGGTGTTGGCAGCCCAAACTCGATCACATGACTGGCTTTGGGTTAGGATTTCAGAGCAAATACAAAATATTATGCAATTAAAATCAATCAAAGCCTGCGATGGACTGGCGACCTGTCCAGGGTGTACCCCTGCCTTTCGCCTGAAGTGAGCTGGGATAGGCTCCAGCAGA
>JBAMYA010000003.1:5115516-5129590 GCA_037176975.1 Arrhamphus sclerolepis
ATTGGATTCAATCCTGAGAGTTACCCTGCTCCGGAGCAGGTTAGCCGTTCAGCGTATGTTACCCCGGTGATGTACCTTGATAAGAGATTACCCAGTTTTGTGATACAGAAACCCCAGGATTAACCCTGAAGTTACCTCGCTAAAGCTAAATCTCGCTTCGTGATACAGGCCTCAGGAGTAAGACAGCTTGGTTGGTGAAAAGTTGGTAAATGTAAGAGGAATCATCTTTCGATTGTTGTGAATAATATCCAGTTACACTGTATTTATCCAGTTACACTTAACAATTTATCAACGTATTTGTGAAAGGGTAATTTTAAGACTTAGGGGTGCTGAGTCCAGAAGGATGGATCCGGACCGAGGTGCAGACTTTGAGAAGTCCGGGCATGGGGGCTGTACATAGCCTATGTACGTAGCTGCTACAGAGAAGCATGAATCAGACTTGACTCAGTATTTTAATAGCAGCCTACTAGTCACTGCCCCAGGAGTGCAGGCGCCTGACCAAAAACACCACCAATAACACCAGGGAGGATTATAAAGTAGGCTGACATTTCATAAATCTGCCACATTTTTAAGTTATGAGGGCCATAGTCTTGCCTTATAAACAAAATTTGTGACAAAGTAATAGTAGTTTTTCTGGGGAGAAATAAACAGCAGGTTCAAGGCAGCGACAGATGTTTTGTTCATTATTAATGTCTGAGATAAATATTAAGATGCTCAGTATCTGTGAAAGCCCCTTTCTGAAGGTTGAATGTTCACTCTTTGAAAACTGCTGCAAAAGCAGTAAGTTTTAATCTGAAATTGCACAAGTAACATGGGCCAGTATTCTTTTAGTTATTAAAGCAATGAGGTTTTTTTTTTTTGTAGAAAAAAAATAAAAACTTATCTCTGCTGCACTGTGACTGAACACTGTCACATGTTTAAGGATACATCTGCTGACTTCCTCTCAGTAAAGTTGGAAAAGAGATTCAAAAGTTAATAGCTGGCTTCCAGTTGGGAAAAGAAAACAACAAAAACCAAACTCTATTTGAACGTTATACAGATTTTTGCTGACTACCTGGACTCGTAGTTGAGACAAGAGGGAAATAATAATAATAATAATAATAATAATAATAACATGGCAAAATGAGATGGGCTTTGCGGAATAAAATATAAAAATAAAAACTTTCCAAATACGATTAGAAGCTCATTGCAGGAACAGTTATGACAAATAAATAAAATGTAGGGTTTTATATGGTAACCATGCTTTGTGATGCAGATAGCATTTGGATTTGGATGCCAAGCGTCGATTGCTATTAGCTCCGGTGCATAGCAAGGTAATGCTAACGGACTTAAGAGCCACACCCTGCTATTGTTTCTGGCTAGTATTTGGCTGATATAGAGAGTTAATTTCTTTACTCAACTTTGCCAGACGGAAATCTACAGCATTGAGTGTTGTGCAATCTCCAGGAAGCTCCACAAGGGTTTGGTGAAATTGTTGGAATGTAAGTGTATTAAAAATGTTATACTGTACATTTCTCAGTTATGGTTTGGGTTTATTATGTGTAACAATGTGCTCATTTCATATATGGTGTGTTCTGTTTCAGTCATAGCCCACTACCGTATTTTATTTTGTGAATTTATTGATACTTTGATATTTTGAGCCAATTTGGTTATTTTTTTTCCATTCTTTTTAAGTCTTGGTTGTCTGAGATAATGACAAGGACCCTGAAACATTTTGACCTTGCCAAGTTGATTGGCAAGGTAAATGTATGCAACTGGTAAATGTACCAGCAGGTGAAATTAAATTAAAGCTTCACGAACCCCAGAGGTAATTGTGTCCTCTGTGGCATCAAATTCCACGGGCTACATTTGTTATCATTTATTAATTCTGCTTCTCATTATTTGACAGCGATTGCAAATATAGAAGAGAGGATATTGGTGATATTGTTGACGCTTCAGCAAAGTGTGGTGCTGCAACATGAGAAATTGCAGGAATTAAAAATGTATCACGTTATGTAGATTGACACATACGGTGACCCCATTTCAGCCCTAATGGAAATAGTTTGGTTTCTGAAATGCTGCGCTTCATTTCCTGTAAGTAGATGCAGCAACTGTCTGTTGGAATCTGCATTTCTTCGTCTGAGCTGTTCATGCAGGCGCAAGTCAAGAAGGTCCACCATTTTTGACACAATGTTTTCTTTCATAGCCAAAAATTGAAAAAAACAAAAGGTTTTCAGACTATTGAGAATTCATTGATATTCAAGACAAAAAGACAGACAGACTCGTTTGGATCCTCCTCCAACATTAACAAAGACCAGCTCACTTTCTGCTGGACTCTGGAGGACTGAACCTCCGTCTGAGGTTTAGTTAACTTGTACGGATATGTTTGTTTTAAGGAGGAAACATGTATTCTCCTTCACCCTAGACTGTTTCTCCAACCTTTGAAAGTTCCAAGAAGAGTTCACTCGCTATCGGCATCACAACTGAGCTCCAGCCCATAAATTCCAACATGGAGATGTGCTACTCTGTGGTAAACCAACCGATCAGCGTGCAACTCATTCATCACGGCAGCAACCAACAGCAGCGTATATAGTTAATTACAAATGAACACACCAAAACAGTCCTTTATTTCATGAAAGAAAGAATCAGAGATTTGAGGGGGTGGGTGAAAATGAACATAGGCAAATTTCTTAAAAAACATTAAATTTCCTTTTTTTGAGACTTGAAAAAACAAATGTATTCAGTCCATTTATGCGCTTTATGGGACCTTTAACCCTTAGATGCACTCTTGGATAGGGCCTACATTCATCTGTAAGTAGGTCAATAATGACCCATGTTAGAATCTGTTTCTGTGTCACTTTTGTCATTTTAATTAAGACTAATCATTTGAATGAAATTTTACTTTTACACACACGAATGATCTTATATTTTACTTTTTCACTAACATTTTCAA
This sequence comes from Arrhamphus sclerolepis, assembly GCA_037176975.1. NCBI lineage: Eukaryota > Metazoa > Chordata > Actinopteri > Beloniformes > Hemiramphidae > Arrhamphus > Arrhamphus sclerolepis. The sequence continues at coordinate 5,118,449 of JBAMYA010000003.1, forward strand.
AACATTTTGAAAATTGCAAAGTAAATGACAGTTTTTCCATCCATTTTGCGTGTGTGTAACTGTCCAGCCAGTCGTCTCTTTTGTTGTCTTCTTGTCTCCTGACTGTCTGCAGACTTTGCAGTCTCTGCCTCTCTTTGTTTGGCCTCTTTCCTGTGGTTGTACTGCTACTGACAACGCTGCCAGTGATGGAGAGTCGCCGCACATCTTTTGGTGACACCATAGCCCCGGTTAGCCTCGGTGCAAGGCCTGACCAACTTCTCAGGATACTGTGTGCTTGGTGTTTACAGCTCATTCTGCTGGACATGACTGGGATGTTGCTTCCTTCTTCAGAGAGCCCACTAGAAGGAATCTTCTCTTTAAACTACATTCATTATGTAAACGTGTACCTTTTGATCACCACATGCATTTTTAAACAGTAAAGTAGCAAATGAAACAGCCACGGCAGAAGCGCATTTGGATTTATATAAACATTTGCTCACGACCACAGATACATAAACCACTGCTCCAGAATTCATTATCTGCTGCAAAATCCATGTGTCAAATTGACTGGATGGCACCATACGGCAAATATTTGCACTCCCAGAGAAAGTGACAGTTCCATCAAAACGTGGGCATACCGCACATCCCATAATTGCTTTAGAGAGAATTGTAGTTTCTTGGATTTGCTATGATCAAATAAAATATTATTTTCTTCATCTTTGTGTAGGTTAGATACAGAGAGGAAGATAAGATTCTTGAACCTTTGAATTGCTTTTGAATGGTAATTAGGCTGTATATAGCAGCACATGACATGTTCAGAGTAAACGAAGAACAGATTTGCTTCCATATTCTTATGCAAAGGTCATCACCATGTTTTTTTTTCTAGTTTGAAGTTCATCTTTTCTTATACCAACAAAGGCTAAACATCATGTTTGGCAATGTGGTAATTACATTGATTCAGAGCAAAGAACATGTGTCAGCTCAGACTGCAGTTGTTATTGATGAGGGAATATAAAGAATAATGGTCACACACTGTCATTGTTATACAAAGGGTCTGCAGGGTCTTAATGAGTGGAAAATATGTGAAAGAAAAGTGTAAAAGTGACCTCAGCGTTACGCAGCTGGACAGGGAGTATGAGAGGAAAGGAAAGCAAATGTCTTTTTAACAGAACAGCAAGAAATCCAAAGACATGTTTCGTGCGACTAGCTGTCATGGCTATTGCCTCGCAGTCAAATCTCTTTCAACTTAAAGTTTGCTAATTGACTTCAAAAGCAGTTCTTGGTGTGGGAGAGAGAAGTCCCAGCTGTAGCTCATCACTCACTTTCTACATAAATGCAAGACCTGGTTGATCATAAACTGCTTAACACACTTCATCTTAGACGAACCTTGTCATTGTTTGTTGTTATATTATCTGACTTTTTTGTTATTTAAGTTATTTTCTTTAACATTTGTTCCTGCTTTAAGTCATTGTTGGACCTCTTTAGCTCTAACATGAATTGGGGCATAACATCAACTTCACACCACCACACACACCCACCATACACCATACTACACTACACCAATACATTATCAAAAAACACACACTACAGTCACCGTCTTTTGTCTTTGTCTGTCTTAACGTGTTCCACTGTTGGTTTATTTTAGTCTTCTGACAGAATCATGTTTAAATAAAGGTTGTTAGATTCGACTGTCAAGAGGGCTAAAGGACACATTCACCCACACAGTCACCCACACACAAGGAAATTACTGCAAGATCAAATTGCATATAAAAGTGAAAGGTTTTTTGTTTTTTTGTCATTCTTGGAATTAACCCACAGACAAAACAAACAAAGAAACAAAAAAAAAAGAAAACATTTGCTCCATCCATTTTCGTATTTCAGGCCTGTGACACAAAAGTTGGGTCAGAAGTCAGTAAAGCTAAATAATGTTGCAGAAGTCAGTAAAGCTAAATAATGTTGCTTTTCCATCTTACAAGAGCATTCGCTCTCGATGTAAGTATGGATTTGGTGCACGTTGTCTAATCAGGACAGGTCAGAAGTGGAAGGTCAGGCAGGGGTGGAAGCAGTGACCTGGACAGAGGCCTTGGAAGCTCTGGACCACCCTCCAGACAGAGTAAAGTGCGACTTGGACCACCCATGATTGGGGATGCAACATGGATGCAGAGAGGTTTGATTTCATGCCTTCCTGTGGACTCTGGGGGGGATCACAGCCAGAGGGTACAATGGCCAATGGCCCAAGCATCTGCCTCTACTTCACGGTCTCCAGGGCTCCCCCTGGGGGGCAACAGAGTGCCCCGGGACAGCAAATACTCCACTTCAGGCAGGTAAATTAGGTCTCCCATAGTCTTTTCTGCCTCACAGCAGAAATATTTCCAAAGGGAAATCAACTCACCTGCTGGGTCCCGTCTTGGATGCAGCTGACCAGGAGGCAGGAGTTGTCTACAAATCTTTGAAATACAAAGTATAAAGGAAAAAAATCAAGTCATGAATCAAAATTACAACCGAAAATACAAAAGTAAACTCAAAAGATCCAAACTAGACAGAGAACAGTGGGGAAAAAAAAGCAAGATGGCAACGAGGGACCAGGAGGGGACAAGAAGAACCAGACGGACCGGCCAGAAACAGGATGAAAGACGAGATTTAAGTAAACCAAGTGGGAAATGAGACACAGGTGTAAACAATAAGGTAGATGACCAGAAAAAGTAAAAGAGAATGAAAGCAAAGACAGAAGCACACTGAAGAAAAACTAACCTAAAAAAAACAACAAAGATAAAAAAATCAAAAATCAAACATACATCTATTACACAAATGATTTTGACATTGAAATTGTTGTTAACATTATCATCGCAGTTGTCATATTTTGTTTTGTTTTATTCATATAACTCCTTCTCATTTATTAGGGTCCATCAACCTGTCCAAGAGACAAAAGATGACAATTACCCTGTGGCTAAAATCTTCAGTATCTACATTCTCATAATGTTCATTAATATAGGCTATAATAATAAATACATTTAAAACTAAGTTTTAATATTGCACTGGCACCACAAATGAGTGTAAAAGGGAGATTCTGAATTGCTGCTTCAGTGAGTCAATCTGTGTAAATGTTCATTTCAATTCAGTGCAGTGTTTCCTTTTTAAAATAATGGTTCTCTCTCTAGAGAAAATCTGAGGTCTTGAAAGGTCATCTATCATGCAAATGCATTTTTAGCTGTTTGCCTTTGGTTGGAGACTCATTAGAGTTGTACTTAAATTAAATTTAACAGTTACATTCTATTATTGCAGTCCCTCAGCTTTTTCCCATTTAGGGTGTTCTTTTGAAGAATTATTTTTAGAGGTCAACCAGTAGCATATCTGGGTTCAAGGTTTTTGTGTTTCACACTCTTCTTTAAGAACCATTTGCCACTGCTCATGTCTTACGCGACGGCAGCATGCACATCTTCAGTCTGACAAACCAAATATCATCAGTTGTGACTTTGAAAAAGGAGTCATTTTGGCATAACAGGCAGAGTTGATTTTGTGGCATTTAACAGTCAATGATGTGTTAAATTGACAGCGAATGGTGCAGTGACCAAAGAATTAGCTTTAGCAGCCCGGAGGATAAAAAAATATATATATATCATGCTGATGGAAGAGGTCAAAGCAGGTTGACAGTGTATTCAGGCTACCACGTAGGCTACTCAGGCTGGTTGTGCAGCAGCAAAACAAAGTCCTGGTTATAAACATATGTGAATGGTGGGTTCTTCTATTTTGTCTTTTTTATAATAATATTTTACATTTCCCATAGGCTTTTCAGGATTTGTATAATCAATGTGTAACTGAACCTCAGCTGATGTCATTTGATGGATGAACTCGATGGAAACTATGAGATGTGTTTGAATGTTCACGAAAAACGCAAATACACAGATGACAGACAACGACCTGCTTCTGATAAATGTAACCACAAGCAGCCACTGCTCAGCGCTTGTATTCACACCTGGCATTAAAATCTGTACCAAATGCTCCGAGTGATCGCATCAGACCTCCCAGCTTGGTTTGGAAATTACATTTCACTTGCAAACACCAAATGTGTTGTTGTTATTATTATTAAATTGCAAAAGGCAGCAGCTGGAAATGAAGAGGTGTAACTAGTAGGAAAAAAAAATATGATAAAAATAAGAAGCTGGAATGTGTTCAGACCTGGCATTTGGATTGGCCTTTTCAATTTGAATTTTAATGTGAGGTCTGAGTGGGATCTTTCAGATATATTTGAATCCTCACACAGCAATTACGTAGATTATAAACTGATCTAAATCGTCAAAATTGAAGAAACTTGGTGTTTTTAAATGGAGCATGGCTCATCTATTAATCTCAGTCATTTATACGTTATGATAAACTGTAATAATAACAAATACAACCATGGTATGTGATTTTTCTGAACCTCCAGAATTCCCATAGGGCTCTGTGTGACTGCATTTTTTTTTTTTTTGTGATAAGATTGTTTGTACAGAGCTGGATAAATACAAACTCCAACTGTCTTATCGTGGTGGTTATAGACTCTGGCTTATTCCGCTCCCTGACAGCTACCTTTAGAGCTAACTAATAGCCCTGCCACCCACCTTTAATTGGAAATCTATGGCTGCATTTATATTAGAGCCCAGCTGACAAGCGCAAGTCTCCACGTTTATGTATTATCAAACTGCAAACAATCAATTACAAGTTGACAAGACCCAATATTTCATGGGCAATGCCTTTATCAATACATTAGCAGGCTGAGGGGATAGGGCAGAAAAGGAGGGAGTGGAGAGCAGATGGTAGGGTGAACTGGATGAAAGCACTCCTTTAGCCAGACATCGCCGTGAAGAATAGCCTTATCATGTGCTGCTATTGTGTGAGGGGGTGTAAAGACGAAAACTTGCAGGCACTTGCAGGAACTTCTAATCAAGTGTTAGATAATTGTAGATAGTTGATCACTTTCAGCACTTCAGAACCTGCTACCTCCAACATGCTGAAGTACACTCACTTGTAATGAAAAGCTAGGATTAGTTACTGAGTGTGCATCTCATTCTCAGACACTTTGTGTGATGGGAATTATGAAAATACAGATATGGTGTTATGATTATCACTTATGGGTCTTCGTGACCAGACAGAAATCTATGTGTAATCCAGTAGCAAGCTCCAGCTTTCCTTCATCTACAAGGCCGTGCTACACGTCAGTCAGTTACTGTCATACTTAAATCAGATATTGTTGTCCTTCAGGACTATTCCAGAAGCTTATATTGATTGTGATAATACATTCTGGGGCTCATCCACCATGATCTGCAACTTGCCGCCTGACCTTTTGCATTGCAATAAACGTAAACCTCATGAAACCTCTCTTTACTTTATCTGTCTTTGTCTTTACTTTCAGTCTTACTTACGGATATAAACACAGAGACATGTGTATAAATATAAAGAATATGTTGTACCAAGACATTTTAATTTTAAATAGATGTGTGGCTGTAAGCCTATTCTAAAACCTTGAATACATATGATTATTGTAGCCTAAAAGCTATGATCCTTTCAGGATCCAAACCTGCTTTTGCTCCAAACAAGAACAGTAGTGATCATGTTTAAGCTAAAAGAACCAACTTGAACGCAAAATCTGCTCTTGGCTTTAACACTTGTGACTGAGGCAAGAAAAAAAGTTTTTTTTTTTGTTTTTTTCTTTGAGTTAGTTTGAATCGTTAAATTCTTCTAATGCATAAAAACAAAAAAGTTGATGGGTGGAAAGTATCCAAAATAACTACTGCTGTGAAGTGTTAAGTATAAATGAAATGTCCACCCTCACATGCTCCTAGAAATAATACAACTACATCCTTCTGAAAGAAAAAAAAAAAAGATCTTAACGTTAATGGTTAAATTGTGTGGAAAATTACTATAATAATACCCATTTTTATTATAGAGCAGTAAATTATAAAAGGGTTTTTGGGTTCATTTAACAGTCCTTCAGGGCTATATGTCATGAAAAAATGAGGAACATGGATTTAGACCAGAAAATAAAGGCTGTTTAAAAAAAAAAAAAGACAAGAAGAAAGGCTTTTATGTAAGTGGGTGTGAATTCAGGGAGTTCCACATTCATCACCACCGATGACAATAGATCACCTGCACCTCTGTGCTGTCAGGAGGAAAACTCAGTAGGTGTTTTGGCCTAACTTTGTGATGTGATGCATTGTGAGCAGGGACTTTGGCCCAGCTCGTCAACAGTACAGTGTGTGAGCTTGTGAACCTGGATAAGCCTCTGTGTTTGTGTTGGTGTGTGTCCAGATTTAAAACTGTGGATTTGGAGGCTACTTAATCAGATGGTGGTGTCACTGTGAGTAGGGCTCATGAAACATGCTGCCCTAGGAAACAAGATGTGGAACAAAGACTTTGCCTTTATTATCAACTCATTAAAAGGCCTCTTCTTTTCAACAAAATATCCTGTTTATGTGTCCACCTTCGGATTTCTTTATTTTTGTTTTACCCTTTAATGATAGCTCTGCTGCAATGATCAGGCTGACGTTTCACAATGAGATACATTCCAGAGTCCTTGTTATGAGACCCTTAGCATTAGGTCTTTATTTTATTATTTTTAATATTAACAAGCAGTTTGTCAGTAGGGGCATGCACATATGTCAGGACTGGTAGTGAGTGAAGAATTAGCATAGTAATTGATAATTACTCAAAGATCAGTGGGGCCATTAATTCTTAGACACCTCAACATGTTTTCTCTGCCGTTTAGGTCAGCTCTAAAAGGAGAAACATAATTGAGTACCTTGTGGCTTAATTAACAAGCGTGCACTAATTAAAGGAAAATGAATAAGAAAAAAGGCCAAAGATACGTTGGACATCATGACAAGTTCTTTTCTTCCTTCAGTCCCATAAGTCACCTTTGAACATGAGAAAACATTACTGATAATTAGATTTGCTAATGCATAACAATCCTGATATCTCATTGATTAAGCAGTTTTAAAGTTGGCTTACATCCTCCATGGTTTGTGTTTCCCCTCTGTTTTATGTCTCAGTGCAGAGGGGAATAAAATCATCATGTTCAAGAGTTGCTATCCTCTTCTTTTATCGTGTTTTATGTGAAAAATTCATCTTAATGATTATCTGATTATAATGTGCATTACTATTAGATACATCGGATAAACAGCACATTTTCTTCCACCATGCCATTTGCTTCTGTAACAAAACAAAAAAACAGAGAAAAAAATAAAAATCATGTGAGGAATACTGTGTTTTTCTGCAGTGCAGATCTATGTTTAGCAGCATTGACTTGAAGTTATTTCCTGTATGACTTTGCTCATCTTCAGTGATGTGAGACATCATTATGTAGGAATTTTGGCCAATTCTTCACAACGTTGCTTCAGTTCATTGAGTTTTTTTTGCATTTACTTATGCAGAGCTCTCCTAATGTCCAACCACAGCATCCCATTTTGGCTGAGTTCTGGGCATTGATTAGGCCTTTCCAAATACTTGATTCTTCAATATTTCAGCCACTCTTATGGATTTTATTCATTTAATTATTTATTTGTGGCATATTTGAGGATGGTGCCCTAGCCTTGCTGCTATTGGATAAGTCATATTTATCTATTATGCCTTCTACTTCCTGTGTGTTTGATATTAGGCTGTATTCCTACAGTTCTTTGCCCATGGGTCTGCTCTTCCAGAGAGTCCACAGAGTTGTTAATGTTAAGAGAGAGCTGTAAACTGGAAAAGGTTTAAGAACAATGGAACAGGGCGTTGTCACTCTTTTCAAAAAGACCTGTGTGATGACATCATGAATTGGTTTTAACTAACCTCTTGACAATAGTAAAAAAAAAAAAAAAGTTGAATAATATATAGAAAATGTCCAATTAAATAGGAATAGACTTCTAACTGAAAACTATTTTTTTTCCAGTTTGTGAAATGTAAACAATTTCAGTCACAAACCCATTACTTCTTGTAACATATGTGATCAGATGTGTGTGTGTGTGTTTGTGTGTGTGTGCGTGCGACAGTGAACTGTTCAGCTGGACAATAAACTGAATAGGAGATGCAACAGTGAGGCTGTTTACAATAAAAGGCAGAGCAGACTTATACTTCTTGAGAAAACTTGGGTCGGTGTATGCAGAAAGATGCTGCATATCTTCTATTAGTCTGGAGGAGAGGGCAGTTTTATCTGCAGTCTGCTGGGGCAGCAGCATCAGAAACAATGACGAAGCGAAACTGAACAGATAAAGAAGGCTTGCTCTTTTCTGATTGCAGGGAGTAAAAATGCTACAGAATCTTTTTGACTTGTAGGATATCACTGTATATTTGTTACAAAAGCAAAATGATTATCCAGAGCAGTTTTCCATCAGAGGCTTCTTTAGCTTTGCTGCACAAGACACTTCTGCCCGGCAGATTAAGTTACCATTTTATTTGTTCTTTATTTTATGTTATGGGGTTTTTTTGGAGGTGGTGTTTGTGTGCTGTTGCCCATTTTGATCACAAGAACAGAAAAAGGTCACACAAAGAAAACTAGATGCAGGAAGTAAATCAAGGTCCAAGCTGAAACATAAATGACCATGATCCAGACCGGGCAGAGAAGAGGAAATCAGGAGAAATCAGTTTGTGGACGGGACTAGCCAGCCAAAAAGACATGGAAAGGAAAGGAAACAGTTCGGCTTGACTGAACAGGTGATGGAGTCCAGGGAGACGCCCCACAGCCCAGCTCAGGGGGGTGAGGGCTCCTGGAGCCCCCTCAGCACCAGGCTGGAGACAGTGATTCATCTTGGACCACCTCAGAGAGCAACTTGGATGTGGAGGAGGAGTGGGCCGCTTGGAGGGTCTCCTCACAGACACCATGGAGACCTCTCGTGGGAGGCGTGCTGGTTCAGTGACTAAGATTCTGTCCCTATTTTGCAGCCCCCCTCCAGTACCAGCTGAGTACCCTGGAATGGTGACTTCTCCTCCTTTGACACTTCATTAAATTCCTCTCTGACCTCCCGGTAAAAAAGGGTGACCAGTTTACCTGCTGGGTCCATTTCTCAGTGGTTCTGGGTGGTTTGTTCTGTTGTGATCCTAACACCCTTCCGCACTTGTTTCTGTTCCACAGCTAATCAGACAAGTCTTTTTCTCCTACCACTTAGGTTTTCTTTTTGTCTTTTATTTTCCCACCATGCAGATCCTTTTCTTCTGACTGTCACCCCCATCACTTTAACAAACCTCTGACTGGTCTGCTTGGTTCAGTCCTCCTCCAATCAGACCACCAGTTCTTGTCTGCCCCCTCATCTGGTGTTATCAAGCTAATGACAGTTTCTCTTTTCCTCTAATGCCAACCATATAATACCATCCCATCAAATGTGAGACAGATGAAAGCGAAACCTCCATGCAGATAAAAGATGTGAGGGATATGATGCAGCTGTTTGTCAACTAAGAACAGGGATGTGTCGATCTTTCTTATCTCTGCCTTTCTCCTGGCCATGTTTGTTCTTCACGCGCCCGCCTCTGCCTCTGATGTCAGCTGGAATGAAACTCGGCTGTTCGTCATCGGGATCCAGGAGACTGTCGTACTGCTCACCAGGACCTCCCCAGTGTGCAATTTCCATATCAAAGCTATCCCATACAGTGTTATAATTCCATCTACGCCAATTGCTAAATGAACATTCCTAACTGCTGACTACGACAAAGATATTTTGAAAAAAAGAGATGGAGATATATGCATTGGTAATGAAGTGGAGAGAAGGTAGTGTGGGTGCGATCAAAGGTATGGTAATATCTATGGTAAAAAGGATGGGGACGTGCAGGGCCTATGCAATAACAGGGTGCAGAGGAAAGAATGTGCAACTGAAAAGGTCGTCTTCTGGGAAAGGTGTGTCGAGGAAAGCAGGAGGGAGGATATGCTGGATGAGGTATTTATGCACTTATGTTGCACTATACTGTAGCTATAGATAGGCTGCTGGAGAAATATCCTTAGAGAAATGATCTTCCTGTCTGCAGGAATAGTTTATACATACAAGTATTTTATTCCTTTTTTGTAACACAAGCACAGTTTGTATTATATTGAATGAATATTGAATTATATTGAATGAAGGTGTGTTATGAGGCAGAGGTTGTGACATTGTGATGATGTGCATGAAGAGAGCAAGACCCTTAAAATCAAGAATATGGCAAGTGCTTAAGAAAGAGCCCTTGCCATTTGTAGTCTTGTTTTTCTATTTATTTCAAACTTTTTCAAAAGTGCTGAAGAAAAGAGCTTTGGTAGTTAGTTCTTAGTCTGAGTCAACTTGAATCCAGAATGGAACAGGGTCCAGCCCCTCCTGAGTGAGCTGGTTCCAGCTCATGCTCCTTCCAGAGGGGGGATATTAAATGTTTCAGGAGACTGTTTTGATCACCGAAAGTCAGAACACTGAATCACAAATGTTTGTCTGCTACCCACATAGCACCTAACTCACAACCAGCTTGGTACCCAAATCACACAGTTTCTCGATTCCTATTATCACATGCAGATGGACCACAGCCACCTGAAAAGGCAGATCACAAATAGCTCAAAAGTACTGAATAGAATAGCATTTTACTCATAATTATAGTTTGAAACTCCCTTTTTGGGAGCGAGTTTGTAAAAAACAATGTAATGAGTCAGAAAAAAACAAAAATGTTCTTGTTACAAATGTCAGTTTTTAAAAGAGATATCTGATCATACAACAGCTCTACAACTCTACTTTCATACTTTTAGAACCTCTGACATGGCAATTGTGAGGCCTTTTATCTGTCTCTGTTGGAGTTATTCTGAGTCAACAACCACAATCTGTTTCTCTTCTCCTTCATCTCCATCATTCATGTTTTGTTTTTTTCCCCCCCTCATCTACAATTAATGCATTTATTTCAAGGCCCCCTCTGGTTCTTCAAAGACACTCACCGGGGACACAGCTGTCGCTTCAACCATCAAAGTCCTCCCACACTTCTCCTCCTGCTCTAAATCTTTACTCCCCCCTCCCTTACTTCACCCGTGGGTGTACATTGTTCTTTTTCAGAGGTAAAGTCGGACAATTTGTAATTGTTTTTTCCTTTTTCAACACATTAGTATAAGTGTGTCTATGTATGTAAGTGTGTTTATGTATATGTGTGTGTGTATATATACATATACATACATGTATATATATCTATCTATCTCTCTCTCTTCATGTACATATATATATA
>JBAMYA010000003.1:5129690-5144710 GCA_037176975.1 Arrhamphus sclerolepis
ATCACGTTATTCCAGCTGGATCCTCCCTGCTCCCTCAGGCGCCCCGGCCAGCCAGGGGAGGCAATGTGAAGGCCCAGTACTAGTGCATGTTTTTGTGAGGGTAGCATCAGCTGCCCAAAGGAACACGGGGAGAACATGCAAACTCCACACAGAAAGGCCCTTTTGCCAACCCCACCCAAGGTATGGGTGCTGTCTAGTAGTATGATTCTCGCTTCGGGTGCGAGAGGTCCCGGGTTCATTTCCCGGACAAGCCCCCATTATGTTACAACCCCCTACTATGACCAAGGCTCAATGGGGGTGGCAACACAAACAAATAGAGCCTACAGATATTTTAACAGTGGTTTATTTATACACAAATAATAAATTGTCCTTAAAGCAAATCAAAACAACCAGCTTTCACATAGTACTGAAGGTGCATACACAACAAAGCAAGACCCAGCAAACAAACATCCAGCAAGCCCTGGCAGACTGTGTACTAATCTGACACAGCTGCCCAGAGGGAAGGGTGACAGGTCCTTAAATAGTGTGGGCCTTCACAAAAGTCCAATTACTACCGAGATGGATTCGCAGGCGACCAATCCTTGATGAATGTAGCCACAGGAAGGCGGAGCCACTGGAAGCTGGTGACCAATTGGCTGCAAGGGCTGACACAGTGAGATCTGCATCGGTAGGTGGATCCACAGGAACAAGGCCAATCATCTGCAGGGGCTGTCACAGCTGAATCTGCATGAAGGCCCAGGAGGGCCTGGGCCATAACAATGATGTAGAGACACACACACACCCCCAGCACCCACAGTCTCCCCTTGTGGGAGTTGAACCCAGGACCAGAAAACACTCTTTAAGATGTCCTGTTTAAGATGTTCTGAATCATTTAATAACATTAACATTGACTATCTTCTGCAGTCTCTGTTGCCCCTCCCTTCTCCTTTTGAAGGTCATACCTAAACTAATGGTTTATCAGTGTCTTCACAGCTTCCCCCATTGTGTTTCTCAAAAACACATGACCATAGTTATGTGTAGTGACCAAAGCTACATCCAGCCACTAGTTTAATTTTCCATACCAAAGCAAACTATTGCCCTCGTAAACCTGATTTCACTTGACTTACTGTATCTGTGATTCGTGAACCTGAGCAGGAGGATCTGGAGTGTGCATGGCCTTTTATTTAGCAGCTTTTGGTGTTGTTTATCTCCATGTCGAACTAAAGGTCAAGACGTAATCAAAGGCCTAAACATCATTCTTGCACATAGACAAAGCAGCTGATAAGCCAGCGGAAAATGTCAGCCAGATATAGAGAGCTGATTGTTCATTAGAACACGTCCAAGGCTGAGGCTGAATCAGATTAGTCAGGACTTCAGGTCCTTCAGCTCGCTTGACAAGGTCACACACTTCAAACACAACAAATACTAAATGCTGATTGTGAGAGGAAAGGGAATATCTGAATGTGTAAGACAGTTTCACTTGAATCTTTTGTCATTGTTTCTTCTTTTTTTTTTGCTGTTGTTGTATTGTCATTTCCAGTAAATGTCGTAGCGACCTTGTAAGAGTTTGTAGTATTCATCTCATGCTATGTCTCCTTAAAGTTCTCATTTTACACGTTCGTACATTCTTACTGATATTTTCAGTGTGTCTCACCTGCATGCAGTATGAGAGTGGGTATAAATGTTTTATAGGCACTTAGTGGGTGTTTTTAATATTACTTCCCTATTTTCCTCCCCAACATATGGAAATATATAGCTTCATTTTCCAGGTGCAAGGAAAAATAAAATAAAATACAACAGTCTTATGCTACAGTCTGTTCAAATGGCAGTGAATAAATATAAGCTGCTAGATCTTTTCATTCTAGAACACCCTTTTACAGGTGAAAGAAAGCCTGTAAACACCATTATTAAAGAGACGACTGAGGAAAGCAGAGATGGAGGAGACTACAAATGCAATGGATGTGTTTCTGCCTGAGAGAGATAATGCCCAATGCATTGTCCCTTTATATGTTACATTTGACTGTGAACACATGGAGCTAGAATAGATATTTTTGTTGGAAACTTCTACTGGGCCTGAAAGATATACAATAAAATTGCACAAGTAGCTGCCAACATATGACCAGATTCCAAAATTAGAGTTGGCTGACTGTCTGGTTCTCGGGAATGATTTTTCACAACTTGAAGTTGAAAATCCTTTAATCTTTGTCATGAATATATCAAAGAAAAAAAAAAGTATCTTTGCAAAACTGGATACCAAAGCAGCATGAAAGTAAAAGGGATTTTTGTTTACTGTGAAATGAATTGAAATAATTGTCAACCTGCTGAATGTTGGAGTTCAGAAATAATGACGTCAGTAGCAATGCCAACAAATAAATCTAATGGGAGAAATTATGAATGAAATAAGCAGCAGATTCGATCCAGGTTACATTGGCCATGTAGGGCTGAGCATCAGAGCTGGAATTGATGATTAAATGATTTAAAAAATCAAGGCGAAGAAAATGCATGTGAGTCAGATTTAAATTGAAAAACGGATTGATAAATTATCAAGTAATTTGATTAAGTTAGAGCAGATTTGATTAAAACAGTCGGAAAAACCTGAGGCGCGTTTCATCATTTCCCCAGTGTTGCAGTCATCATTTGCTGCTTAATGTGCCATTCATCATTTGAAGAAAGTGTAATTTCAAGAATGAAAATAAACATGAATGTTACCCAACTTCATGAACGGGGTCAAATGTGGGCAATCTGTTTTCTGCAAGATGACTGAAGGCAGACACAGAATCAATTAATTATTATCTGAATCCATACACTAATACATATGACAAGCGTAATAAACTAAAGGATAATGCTGACAAGGTGTCCAATATAAGAATGAATGGTCAATGAGGAGGCCAAAATCTGACAATACATGTGCTTCTGTGAAGTTAATTAGTTCAGGATAAGCACTTACACAGATTTCTTGTCCAGAGGGTGGGAAAAAAGTAAATGATTTATAATTTCATGGATTTTGCCCACCCCCCCACACACACACACACACACAAACAAATCACAACTGTAATTGAGAGTTTGACTAATACTAATACTAATACTAATTCCTGGAATTATTTTCATCCCCTGTAGGGGTTTTAATGCAATGGAAAGTGGTACACTGGCCCAACTATACTCCCCTGATTATTACAATTAAGTAAAATGTAAATACAATTGTTTTACAGAAAAGCTATAGATTTACCAGTTTATTTACATTCCCTTATGGTCTTGAGCTGTAGGTAGTGACTGAGAGAATGAGGTCGCTAAAACAAAAGGCTGAAATAAGCTTCCTCTGTAGCGTGGTAGGGCTCAGACTTGACGATAGAATAAAAAGCTCAGTCATCTGGGAGGTTCATATTAGAGATGCTGCTGTCTGTACTGAAAGAAGGTTTTTAAAGCAGCTTGGACATGTGACGCTGCACAGACAACTTCCAGGGTAAGTCTTCGGTTATATCCCAACAGGAAGATGTCTTAGAGCTGATCCAGGAATTGGCGTACAGATAATATCTCTTGGCTTAGGAATGCCTCTGTGTCCCCCCCCGGAAGAGCTTGTTGAAATGAATGAAGAGAAGGAGATCTTAAGGCCTCTGCACTGGATTCCCCACTGATCGATCAATCCATCCGTCCATCCATCCATCCATCTATCCATCTTAAAGTCAGCCAGGCAGATTGATGGACTGCTACTATGATGAACATAAATAAACTGAGGACAAAAAGTAATTTAATTTTTTTTTTCACAATAAATCTAGTACCATTGGAAAACCTGTTTATTTAACCTTTTAAATGGTGCCACATTTCTAAGGAACATGCATTTGTGGGATAAGCGGAAGAGCTGAGTACGTGGGTTGCACCGATGAAAGGACTGCCAAATCTTTTCCGCAAAAAGGATGAACATCAAGAATGAAGACAACAGCGAGCCTCAAATCTCAAGAAGTGAGAGCCCTTAGCTGTGTTGGCAAAATACTGAGGCAGTATTTCCATTACTAGTGAAGTGGCCAAAAAACTGTAGCTGAGAGACTGCTTTGCAAGACAGAAGTAGTGCTGGTAAACACGGATCATCTTATGGATTCGGGTTACTCTGACTCATTCAGTGATGTGACCCGGTTCAGTTGAATCATTTGACCACCTTTTCATGTGAAGATGGACAAGTTTTTAGAGACTGGTGCTCTGGGCCTCCACCAGTCTAATGGGTAGCCATATGCGGTACAAGGGGCTGATTTCCAGCATAGCCTCAGCAGGAGGGTTTTGAATCCCTCACACTGAGGCCGTGGGGGCCGCAGGCTCGTGAGGTACTGACTCAATCTGACAGGTATGTCCTCCTCTGTAGCCAGTACTGGAGTTGCTGCGTTCTTACATGCACCACTCTTGTCTTCACGCGGCCCCCTCTGCATTTAGAAATGCAGGCTTTTTGAACTGTGGGTCCAAAAAAGTGGCTTCTGCTACAACATGGAGCCTTTCAATCTGTCCAAACTGCTTTTCTAGGTCTGTTGCCAGGCAGTTGACCAGCTCTCTTAATGTGTCACTGTTGCCTGGAGCCCACCGTTTGTGGGCAACAATTCTTTGGAGACCTCGTGCCATTAAGATTGCCTTTGAACCCGTCACATAGCTGTGGGAGGAGAAATAATAAGTAGAGGTCAAACTGTGTGTTGTGTTAATGAAATTCAATTGCTGCTTTCATTAAAAGCTACTATTTACAGCTTCTTGCAAATAGCAGGTATTATACTAAAGACAGTATCACAGTGAGTATACAAATAAGTATATGATGTACTGTTTTTTTTACATACCTCTCTGAGCTCATCTTCACAGTGACTTCTTCAAAAGGTTTCAGGATGTTGCAGATTTCTCTCACAGTCTCCCACTGCACTAGTGTTAATGCTGGCAGCTGGGGGGTTAACCAGAGCCATATGTTCCAGTATGTAAAATGTTGAGTTCCAACATGTCACAACATCTTGTTTAGGCCGGAGCAGGGCTTGTCCCATCCGTTGCTGCACTTCACGCAGCTTTGCAGAGGCTACTGTGCTTCTGCGCACATATTCACTAATGAGCTTCACTTCTCAATGTTTTGCATTGCAGGCTGCTGAATTCCATTCCTGACAATGAGATTCAGGAGATGTGCCAGACATGTCTTGTCATTCCACCTCATTCACAGCCTTGACTCTGTTGCTTGTGTTGTCTGTAACACAAACAGGCCTGGTTCTAGCCAGGCATATATGAGGGGGCAGTCAGAAATATGAAGGGGGCATCATGCACACACGAAAATAAAGATTTGTAAAAATCGCTGTGATTATGTGAAACAAAACAGTGCAGAACTACAGCCTGGGGCAGGGCTTTGCGTAAGGTAGGGGCCCGACAGACACAGGTCTTTTGTCCTTAGTCTGTTGCACGCACTGAACAGTGGACATGGACACTCGTCTCTGTGTCTATGTGAATGAGACCTCCTCCTCCTCCCCGCGCACTTTTCACTTCTTCAAAGTCTTACCGTTCCATATCCAGTCATGCATCTAGGCTCATTTGCGTATTATCAGTGATTGGATGTTTACTGGGGGCTGAGGGTGAAGGTGTGTGTGTGTGTGTGCTGTGCAGCCTGTCAAGAAACACACAGCTAGGGGTGTAGCACCAAATTCTGGGCCCTATGCACAAGCAATACCCATGGGGCCCGCCACTTTGAAAGTTTCCAACAACAGCGGCTTACTTCCAGTCCAGTTAACTAACCACACATTAATCCAACAATTCTTAAATGTAAGACAAAAACAGCCTATTTACACAAGATGTTTGGTTTTATTTGCAGGATGATTAAAAGCTAGAACACTAAATCCCACCAAATGTAGCCTAACATCATAGGCCTACATGAAAATTGAACACTTTTGCATTTGTCTGAAGAGAACAGCTTTTTATCAAGTACCTTGATTATTACATAAAATGAAAATGCCATTTCAGATTGCCACATTAACAAAATGCTCATTATGAAAGATAAACAAAGTTTGACTCACTAGTCATTTTTCATTGCAAAAGTGGCAAAAGGAAAACAGACTTGTACAAAATGCTAAATAGTGAAATTTATATCCCAGTAAGTGACCATTGGCAGGAATTCTTGGTGGCAAATTCATTGAGGAGGTGTCATGATTTGAGACTGTTTGGTGTGTAGTTATTGTTGGGATCTGTTTTTTGTTCAGTGTTGGGGTTCTGGGTTCTGGTTTTCTTGTCCCTGACCTTTTCTGTTTCTGTTAGCTTTTACTTCCTGTTTTATTTTATAGTCCTGTCTGTGTCTAGTTGTATTCTGTTTGACTTTCCAGATCCACGTTTCCCTGATGTGTTTCCTTGAACCCTGAACCCAAATCACCAAAATGTAACGACTTGTTACATTTTTGGTTACTACAGTTACTGCATTATGGGTTTGGCAAAATATTTTTCTCCTAATAGTGTAATAATTTTATACAGTATATGGTGTATATAAGGTGGTGTACAATACTACACTAAACATTGAAGCAATAAGCCCAATTTATCAAGTTATTATGTTTTGGGCTCAGTATCTTATTACATTATTGACCAGTTATTACATTGTGGGTTTTATTACTTTTTTTTTTTTTTTTTTAAATAACATTTCAGGTAATTGTTAGATTTTGGGTTGTTGTTACATTTTGGGCTCTAACAGGCCTTTTATTTTTTTTTATTATGGATGTGACTAAAAGTAATTTTAATTTAGCCTTATTGTTATTCTAATGAGGCTAATGAGGCTACAGCCAAACAGCTACAGAGCATGACTTTAGTGTTGCTAAACACATTACAGTATAAATAGCTAAAATGATGTGCTTTCATACTGTGAGCTCATCTTGTCTCAATTACAATTAAATTACTAGTCTATACTGCTACTACTAATACTAATACTAATAATAATAACAATAATACAAATATATACATACACATATTGTGTAGGCGGTAGAGGCAAGCAAGCAGCCGTGAGCGTTAAAAACAGTAGACGATGTGGTAAATGTAATAATAATGACAGTCGCATGTGCATAAACTCTGCTCCATAACAAGCACAAATGTATTTAAATACTTATTTATTATAATATTACATTTATTATTTACTTGAATCAATGACTGGAATGAAGTTTGGCAAAACCACGTCAGTCTGTGGTGTTTCTGCTGGTGCTATCTGCTGAGTCATTCTGCATTATTATGAAGATTTTTATAATTTTTAAACTATTATTTTCATCCTATTTTTATTAACTTATTCATCCAGTTTATTATAATGACATAAACATTTCTTTGAAGAAGTCATGTTCATTAGTTTCATTAATTCTTCATATTTCCCTTGCAAGAAAGTTATTAATGAACACTGTGCAATCATCTGTTTTTCCCTTAAAGTAGAAAAAGTACAGATATTGATATCGGTATCAAATTTTTAAAAAAAGTACTACTAGGGAAAAATATTGGTATCCCCCATCCCTAGGTGGCATCTCACTGTCAATGTTGAGGGATACTGAGATCAAATTCTGTAACCAGTGAAAATCCCATATCTCACGAATCTGGGACCAAACACCAGTAAACAACGATACTCACTGCCATGAAGCAGGGTTTATCAGAAACTACCTCCAGAAGTTGGGGCTGAAGAGGATGAACCTCAACTTCATTGAACACTTATGAGATAAGCTTGGATGCGCTGTTCATGCCAACACAACCATGCTGGCTGACTTGCAGCAAATGGTTGAAGAATGGGATGCCGTCCCACAGCAGCGTGTGACCAGACTGGTGACCAGCATGAGGAGGAGATGCCAGGCTGTTGGTTCTTCCACACACCACTGAGGCTACTGTTTTGTGAAACAAATGCATTTAAATTGTAAAATTTCCAGTGTGTCTTCAATCATTCAATCTACCAAAGAACACCAAACAACAGCCAAGAGCGGAAAAAAAAAGAAAAAAGAAAAAAAGGGATAGGTAGAAAAGATTTTCATGGGCATCACCCACGTGCTCAGCTTTGATGCTCATCCCATTTTTCCTTGCATGTTTCTTGCAACTATGGCACCATTTGAAATAGAAATAATCAGGCTTTCCAACTGTCTAAAATGTATTGTGACAACAAAGAGATAATAATATACCAAATGTAAATTCCCTTACTTTTTGTGCTTAGTTTGTTTGAATTACTCAGTATGAGTACTTATTAAATGTCCTGCATGTAAGACAAAACGTTTACACATCATACAAAGGATTTTTGTCTTTTTTTTTAAATTTCTTTCCTTATTCTTACCTATTTTAACTAGATTATGAACACAGTCTTGTTTTTTACAAAAAATAAAATGTTTGTCCCATCTCGTGTGGATTTTGTAGTCGGGTTGGATTTTGGCATGCAGCTCCGTGTTGCTGATTTACTGCTGTCTTTGCTCCCTACTGTGGCCCCGCTGTGCTCACACAGTCTCATCTAGGCCAGACCCTCCACCTTGTCAAATCCATTTCTTCATTTGGCCCAGATTGTGTACAAATATAGATATATATATATGCATACACGAGAACATGCTAATACGCATGTATGAATGACAATTTTTAAAAAAAAATCTGACATGTTTCCCACAAGTCACAAATCAGAGCTACAACCACAGAAGTACTAATGAGAAAGATGCTTCCCTGGTACTATTAAAAAAAAATGTTACCTTCACAGCAAGGATAAGTGACGCGAATGAAAGCATGAAGCTTCTGCTCTGCCATGCAGGCAACTATTGATCAGAAACATTACATCTTTGTTGGGTTGTTTGTGTGCTGGTCCATCCATCTGTAAGCTCTTTGGTCAGCAGAGTGATGCTGAAGTGTTTACCCCTGCATGGGCTATCTATTGCATTCCTCTGTGAGATGTTGGATCAAAGAGTCACTGAGACAAACAGTATGTCGAATGTGGAAGTGGATTAATGCTGGGACTGTGTAAGACTGTTCTTCTGTTACTCACAGCTGGAAGCTGTTTTCCCTCATGGGGAGATGAATTCCCTTAATGATTTTGCTCAGTAGCTTTAGGCAACATCATCTGACTTCATTTTTCTTCCCCTCTGAGAAAAAAAAAGGTATGACTTAGTTTATTATTGCTGTCATTCTGATGTTATTTTTTCTGGTCTCTGTAGGCAGATGAAGCCCCAGATCTGACAGCGTGGTTGGGGTGCACATTTATACCAGCATCTGAGAGAAAAATAGAGGCTTGTTTAATAAAGTCTAAGCCTGATAGCTATGCCATGCTCTACATACGTTACAGGTTGTGAAGAGTAAGCACTGTTGAAAGCTGTATAGCTGGAGCTTTGTATATCAGAAAAAAAAGTTCTAAGAGTTAGATCTTAAGGGAAGTGAGTGGCCGTTTGTAGCATGTGTGCGGCCAGGTGCAATGGCGTGGATAAATTCACCTTGCTCACCAAACAGATGTGGATTGCTTGTTCGTGAGGCTTGTAAACAGGTGGTAAGGTTGATCTTGTTAAACATAAAACACCCCACACACTGCATGCTTTTCACAAAGGTTTGCTCTTTGTGAGCATACTGAACCATAATGCTCTGCCAACTGCAACATATTTTAATACATTTTTTCATATCACGTAGCCTATACTACTGGAGTCAGGCCACTTTTGGAAGGTTGTATAAGCTGAAACAGGATGAAGCTCTAGAGTGCATATGGATAAAGGGTCATTCTAACAATGAAATAATGAGAAACAGGATAACTCTTGTTCTGCTCTTCTTTTGTCCTGTATTTTCTCCACAATCGCCTCTAGGAGTTGTATTACAAATCTGTTCACACCATTTTTGTATATTGCACATGTTGCCAGAATGCACTCACAGATATAATCTGCTACAGGATATGACATTTAATGATTTGTGTGTGTTTGTGTGTTTGTGTTGTAAGCAGGCGCCCGTGGGTATGTATGTGTAGAGCTGTATCAATCTAGACAGAGCATAGGATGGGGGTAATTTGTGAAGAGGGATCTCTGTCTGTCTCATTACCTGGACCGATGCATCTTCAGTGTCCTCCATTTGGCCACAGACTGTTGCTGCATCCTAAACTGTGTGGAGGTTTATTATATTTGTGCATACAGTGTGAGAGAGGAAACAAAAAAACAAACAACAAAAAAAAAAAAAACGCAAGTGCACCTGGTTCCCTAATGGAGTGCTCCAGAGCCAAGCCGGAGTGGCTGCTGGCTTGTTTACTCACCACCACAGACTAGAAGCACACACTGATTGTTATTAATCCCAGGGAGCAGAGAGCAAGGAAAAGCCAAAGGTAGTTTTGGGAAAGCAGAGCAACTTGTTCTCATATCTGGATGTGTTTTCCAAGAGTAAAGGTAAAAGCCGCGATCCTGTAAATCCATTTTTCCTCATCTTTTCCCAACACATACAGACATAAAAAGCATATTTTGTCCAATGTATCGCCTTCATTACCACACAATAAAAATCCTTGACTGCTGTTAGTAAAAGTAAACAGAACCTGCTGCCTGAGCCCATTTGCAGCAGAATACAGCACTAACAAGCACACATAATAATAGGTCATGTATGTTATCTTAAAGCCACTTCAGTGCATGAGAGAACATATAGAAACATGAGAACATGTGTCAGCCCCTGGCATAAGAAGTACACCCCTAGTGGGAAAAAGTGATATTCCAAGTATTGTAAGTGATTCATTTATCAACACAGGCCGCCCTGTGGTCAGAATTGGTATTGCTGCATAGAATGGCTTTAAAACAGGTGATCATTCACCACCAAAGCAAGCTGAAAATTTATTAAATAAATAAATAAAATAATTATGTGTGCAGAAATGTTTTAATTCGGAGACATGACACAGGTGCGAACATTTCTGTAATAATATAGTGACATAACAGTCGTAAGTTATAAGTAGCATATACAGGCTTGCTGGACATGGGTTTGTGATTTTCTGGCTGTGAAATAAGTAGTGACAGGAGTACTTTTTACAGTAACGGGTAATCTAACTAATTACTGTTCACAGCATTACAATGCCATTACCGTTACCAACAATTAAATGGGTGCATTACAAACTAAATCAACTCATTGAAGCTCTTATCATTTGACTTGTCTCTCAGCCAGGAGCTGCAAACCTTTTATTTTTCCCTTTGGTGAGGGAGGAGGGAGGGGCAGATAACCGCATAAGTGATGGTGATTGGCTAAGGTAGAGCAATCCTTCATGGTAGGCCAATCAGAGGCAGTGTTCAGTTTACACACAAACCACACTCACAAATGGCAATCTAGCAGAGGTAAACTGCAGCAATGGAGAGTCTGAAGGGAAAGTTGGTGTTTTCAGTATTCTCCTTGGGTTAAAAGGCAAGAACATACATGTGAATGGATCTAACAGGTTCCGTTCAATCTGAAAAACAATGACCTAGCAATCAGGTTTTTAGACGTCTGAACAATGAAATGTTGTATTTTGCACCAGTATGTTGATGATCTGAATAGATAGGACAATAGTTTCATGCGGGCAAACCAGCCATGACTTCTACTCGTATCTCCTGATGATTTTATTTTTAAGCGCGTGAGAAACGAAAATAGTTGATTGTAAATTTCACATCCAAGGATCTATTGTTTAATTCAGCCATGGAAACCACAAAAACACCAGCTACTGATGATCCTTGAAGCCACGCGAACAATAAACGCTGCATGCTACACACAGTGACATGAAAGATTGTCCAGTAGTGCAGTATTTAGGTGACCAAATGTCAAAAATGTGAAAAAAATATCACGTCTTCTCCTGCTTGACCCGAGGGAGTAAGTTTTAGTATCATTATAAATAGAGATCAATCACTGTCTAGTAAAAGATAATCCCTGCCAGTTAGAAATATAGAAAAGTGCAGCTCATGTATTTGCCTTTCAAGAAAAAAATCACAGTGATCACATGCATGAGGTCTCTTCAAGAACTTATGCATGTGATCACTTTGAGGTGAATTTGGTAGTGGGTATACTTCATGATCACTGAAACGTGACTGGCTCTACTCTGTGTACCTTGCACTGCACTACTGCTCGCTATTACACATGATTTGTACACTTCAAAGGTGACTGACTCACATGTGAGATGAAGGGTGTATTGATCTTGTCAAGTGGTTTTGAACTGCACAGTTCTTAAAGAATTATTTTTTGGCTCACCAGAGACAGTATTTGACAACACCCCTAGAAACTGCCCACTTCTGACTTACCTCCCCAAAATAATATTCCATCTCACCATCACTCTAAGTTAACATCACTACTCCAAATTAACCAGTCTTGCTTTTACCATAGCCTGAATCCTGATAACTTCTGGATTTTTTTTTTTTTTTTTGCTTGTTTTTAAAGTTTTTGGTGTGAAAACCTTAAATTTCTACAGATGGAAGGGATCCTATTTTTCTTCAGTGATGTTCTGCTGTGCTTTTGTGTGTTCTGACATGAACAAAACAATTACTGTCTTAATAGATTTTCATGTTTATGTATGGCCAGTAGACATAGTTTCTTCTACGCTTAGAAGAGAGGATTTTTTTTGCAACATATTACTTGAAACTTGCACCCGAACACTAGTCGATGTTCTTTCTACAATGCATGAGAGTAGGAGAAATATTAAGCTAATACAACCCAAATCAGATGAGCTTAAAGCATTATGGAAAATTCAAAAACTAAAAATAAATAAATCAGTGAAGCTTTCAATTTGTTTTTCTCATCACCTTTATTTCATTTGTTATTTGTTGCAGCTGATTCCAGATGTACAGGTTTTACCGCTTTGATGTTGCCATTCCTTCTCACGTTACATAAAAGCACCGTGGCATTGAGGATACCAAATGAGAAACCATTTTATCTGCGGTTCTGTGACAAACTTACAAAAAGGTCTTCTTGTATGCAGCAGTACGGGGTCATCATCACATTTTTTTCATTCGAAGTTCTTTAGAGTGCAGGTCAGGGCTTCACGCTGGCCAGTCCATTTTCCATTCCAACCTCTTGCTCACACATAAAGGTTCAAGGTTTCTTTATTTGCATGCCTTTGTAATCTAGGCAGAGTGGGGTTTTGTGTTGTCTCGTTGAAAAATATATACGTCCCTGAAAACTGTTATCCATGCTAGTCTAAATGTACCTCTACCTCTAGCAGGTGGGGGTTTCAGATGCCCCTGAGCAAGGCACCTGAAACCCCCACCCACTCCCCGGCGCCGCACCGCGGCTCCACCCGCTCTTTGTCCAGCAGCCCAGATGGGTCAAATGCGGAGGCTGAATTTCCCCACAGGGATTAACAGTAGTACATATATATATATATATATATAAATACATATATGAAAAAAAAAAAAGTGTATTGTCTTTTGCCAAGGGGACGAACATAGCACCACACCATCATAGAACCTGCCGTTTGGACTTGTTTGGTTGGCTTGGATGGCCCTTTTAATTTCTGAAACTTATTTTTTTCATAACACCTCTCTACCGAGCTTTCATAGAGACAGAAACAGTGAGAAGAGAAGAAGGGATTGAATTGCTTCTTCACAACTACAATTCTTTGTGGTGACATCTTCTATTGATAAATAAATTCATAAAGTGGTGTCAGAAAGTCTTTGCCCTTTGCACACTGAAATTCCTGTAGATTTTATTTAAATTATTGAATTGCTTTATGTACAATAGAATAAGTAAACTTCAAATTAATTGGACTTCATTTACTGGTCAAATGCGCATTAAGTTAGATTAAATGAACAATCAAACTAAGTGCAACAATTATTTTTCTTTCTGCTTTGGAACTGTATAAGCGAGTTGGTTAAACTAATGGCCCTTGTTTTTATCATTATAATTTCATCATTTCTCTTTTTTTTTTTTTTTTTTTTTTTATTCTGTAACAGCAAAAAAGGCCAGAGAGGCAGGCATTCAAGTCAGTTAACACTGTCTGAAACAATGAATTAAAGGAAAAGTAAATATTGACCTGCTTTATAGTAGTAGATTCATGCTCAACAACTCCCACATCTACTCACATTTAAGTGATAAATGTTAAATGTTGAGCACTTAGAGCGCACAGAGCTTTTTTTTTCTTTTCGATTCGATTCCTACAGTCTCACTCAGATGAATCAGGCAGCACTAGGCTCACTGCTTTGACCCAGGATATGAGGATCACTCTGATTGTGATTAGATAACTTTAAGTAATTTGTTTTTTACCCTAGATTAGAACAAATATAGCAGTATTAAAGAGGCCATATCAGCCTAGTTTAGGTCATTTTTATCTAATAATTTAATGTTTCCTCTAGGATTTTTTTCAGCAGTGGGAGCAGGCTCTCTGGGGAGCCATGGTGTTGGAAACAAATGACACAACTCCAAATTTTACTTTTATGACATATTTATTGAATGGGCAGTTGAAAATGAATTTTTAAAGGTTGAATGTAAGAATAAAATGCATAACTAAAACAATAAAATTACATAAATATTATTTATGGGTTGGCACTGAGCTAAATTCATTTAAGCTAGCGATATGTTACTTAATGCTAGCTGGCCATCAATATTTTGTGAATGTCTATTTAACCCTTTTATACCCATAATAACAGTGCACCTGGTTTTTATTATCTTTTTTGATCAATAAATTTATCTGAAAAGGTATTTTAAGATAATTCTTTTACCCATTTCTTAAGGATAAATTCAACTTTCAAAATCTCTCAAGAAATTGTAAGTTTTAGATGCTTTAAACTGTGTGAAATTACATAAATGAATAAATAAATAAATACCAGATTTGAATTTTCAGCAACTTTTGTCTTTATAAACAATGTAGATGACCAGAACCAAAGCTTTTGAGATGACAAAAATTAAATTTATAATACATATATATAATATATACAACAACACAAGTCTTGATAAAAGTCAAGAAATGAACAGGTGTTTTTCTCAGGAATGATATTTCACTTCAGAGGAACCTTTTCCCTATCTCACTTTTTGTATAGTATATAGATATAAATAAGTATATGTATAAACATGCATGCAGTATATAAATTGATGTCCTCATTGCTTTTCTGGACATTAACCATTTAATCCACTTAATCCCAAGTCTTTTCCCTGCAAAATAA
>JBAMYA010000003.1:5144810-5155536 GCA_037176975.1 Arrhamphus sclerolepis
TAACATCTTTGCAGTTTCAACTGCATCTTTTTCAACTATTAGAGGTTTGCCATCCAAATTTATTTACATTTACAACCCAATAACAACCCATAAAACTGATGAGTCCAAGATTTTCTAATGTTTTCCTCTGCAGCTGAAAGGTATATCTGTCCAAGTCCCAGTCCCTTTGCAACTGATGCCCAACAACCATTGTCTTAACAATAAGTCAACTGTATGCATGTAAGAAATGAAAATAGCTTGGAAGAACACCCGTCCGTTACTGATGAAGCCGTTGTCACTGAGTGTTTTATGAGATGTGGGTTAGCTGTGTGTGAGTTCCATCTCTCTTGGTCTACATTAATCACTAAGAGGGAACAGTGGCATCTCAACTGAAAAAAAAACCCAAAAATAAATAAATAAATAAATAAAATAAATAACACTTTCTGAGAACACAGAAATTGAGATCACATGTACTAACCAAAGTACAGTGGGTTTAAGAGGTCATGTGACTTACTCTATTTCACATACTCTTTAGCTAAGCTACTGACAGTGTAATTATGCCCCCATTATTAGCTCAGCATGCAGTTAGACCTTCTGGGCTATTCCTGTTTACATTTCTTGTTCGCCATGTTAAAATTACATGTTCTCATTATGTGGAAGCAGTGAGATATTGTATTGCTGCATCACTTCCATACCATAAAAGCACCTTAAGTACTACAACTGAGCAAAACATGCTGCAAAGGTTCATTTATATTTGCATTGCTTCTGATATAACCATAAGAATAAAGAGCTATGCTGTACAATAAATTCATACTATATGCGGTTCTTCTATTCATCTATGTTTGTCCTCTACTGGTTTCAAGATCAATTGACAGTGAAAAGACATTTCTAAAGGGAATTCAGCAATGACAAAATCATTTGTGTCATTTCCTCTCCAGTTGGGGCTTGAGACGCCCATGTGGTTCTATTGAATTTGTTGTGTTTGTAGTTGATGTATGTGGGGAGCAGGCCTTCCCAAATGGATTAATACCATAACCAGTTCCAGATGGCTGCAACATCTTGTTCCCCTTTCCGTGATCGTTTTAATGCTTTATTGATTGCTGTTGTCCAGGGAACAAAAACGTGCACGCAGCAGTGTTTATTCTTTTCACACATGGACACACAGACTCACACTCACATTTTCTTTCGTCACACTTCCACCATTCCCTCACTCTCCCAGCCATAAACCTTTAATCCATTTTTCATGGCGCTCTGGAATGATTGTGCCGCAAACTGATTGGATGTGCCTTTCACCTTATGCTTTAAGAATGGCCAAGCACACTGGGAAGTTTTCTGAAGTAAGAAATGTAAAAAAAATAAATAAAAACACTTAGGAATTGGAATCTTGAATGCCAATAGATAACATGACCCACACATGTCATTTAATGTTTGTTTTTTGATTATTTGACTATTTGAAATGGAGAAAAAATCACTTCCAGAGTCGTCCATCACCAGAATCAGAATCAGCTTTATTTGCCAGGTTTGTCCAAACAAACAAGGAATTTGACTCCGGTTAAGCTTTGCTCTCAAAGTATAACACAAAAGTACAACACTCACTCAGTGTATAAGATAAAAACAAAAACATTATAAAAGTAAAATATTATAACAATAAGAAGTGTATGAGCTTGGATGAGTTGAATGAAGTCTATGTCGCTTGTGATATCACTTGTCGTGATTGTTTCGTCAATGCCTGGATTCAGTTCACGCAATGTCAGGATCTGTGGTTTTACAAATAATGAGTTATATAGTCAAAGAAAAGTAGGCGTTGCTATATTATTTTCATTGCAGCAATGTTTTATATTCACTTTGTCCAAAATTACAACAGCGCTTCAAAGTTTGCAAACTCTTTTCAGGTCTCCATATTTCTTACATGATAATGTAAACCCAACCAGGTGCTGACAGCAACATTAGTGACTGTAAATAACGATCCATTCATGTGACCCATAGATTTGTAGCCTTTGAAGTCCATTTTACCTTGAACCATGTAGTACCATGTTGCAAAGAGGCCAAAGCTGTTAAAGGGAATGGCAGAGTTTATGGCTAGCTCTCTGGGACTGCTTTAAACTGGTTCAAGTCCTATCTCGGGGACAGGAGATTCTTTGTTAAAATTAGCAACTGTGTCTCAGACCAAGTGGCTATGGCCTGTGGGGTTCTCCAGGGGTCAATCCTGGGACCCCCATTATTCAATCTCTACATGCTTCCATTAGGCCAGCAAATAAACAGCTATAACGTGTCCGACCACAAGTATGCAGATGACACTCAGATCTATGTATCATTGATGGCAGGAGAACATTGGCCTATACATTCATTGTGTCACTACATTGAACAGATCAACATGTGGATGCAAAACAATTCTCTCCAGCTGAACTCAGGCAAGACTGAAATCATTGTCTGTGGCCCACAGAAAAAAAGAGAAAGTGTTATCAGTAACATTGAGACTCTCTCTCTAGATCTTAATAATCAGGTTAGAAATCGAGACATAAAATTAGATTCAGACCTAAACCTAAAAAAACAGCCACATTAAATCAATGACATCAGAAGCTTTTTGTTGTCTAAAAAACATTGCTAGAATCAAAGGAATAGTTTCTAAACCAGACTTAGAAAGACTAATCCATGCATTTGTCATCAGTAAAGTAGACTATTGTAGCGACCTGCTGACTAGGCTCTGCTGAAATACGACCATATGAGTCCAGTGCTCAGGTCTCTGCACTGGCTTCCTGTTGCTCAGAGTACAGACTTTAAAACATCTCTGCCTGTGTACAAGTCTCTTCATGGCCTAGCGCCAAAGGACATCTCTGACATGTTGGAAACATATGAACCACCTCGGACTCTGAGAACCTCAGGGAGTGGTCTCCTGCTGGTGCCCAAAATCAGGACTAAACAAGGTGAAGCTGCATTTCAGTTTTGTGCTCCTAAAATCTGGAACAGTCTTCCAGAAGATGTGAGACAGGCCTCAACTCTGACAATGTTCAACTCAGGCTGAAAACAGTTACATTTAGATGTGCATATGACAACTTAAAGTATTTTATCTGCACTCTCCTTTTTAAATTTAATTAATTAATTATTATTTTTATGTTTTATGGAATGATTTTATCTGCCTTTTTGTGATTCTGTAAAGCACTTTGAGAGGCAAGGTAAGGCAAGTTTATTTGTAGAGCACAATTCGTACACAAGGCAGTTCAGTCAAGTGACGTGCGGGTGTCTTTTTATAGAGACACCCGCACGGATTTTAATTATAGAGACCAAAACAATTTTTGCACTGGGCTGTCAAGACATTTTTTAGATGAGTGTCAATGGGGATTTGCTTCTGTTTTGCAACCAGCACCTAGTGGTCAGTGGAGGAACTGCAGGAAAACATACGTCCTCGATGAACTTCAGCCCAAAAGTGGGATGGTTGCTGCTTAGTTTGCATCAGCACAAGAGATAATGTAACTGCAAGATTGTGACCAAAAACAAAAAACAAAACAAACAAACAAAACAAACTATTAACACTGGTTTCCCTGAAAACTGGTCCTGGTCCAATTCAATGATGTGTTAAAAAGTGAGATTATTTAATTTTTTTTGCACTGTTTGAAGAAGAAAAAACAGTCAACTTGCAAGAATAACTCAACTGGAGTGAACGAGTGCGTGAACTGACTATTATTTCTGGATCTCAATGCAATATACTTTTATTTATGCGTTTAACAATACGATTCTTCTGCTGAGACAATAACATTGAGCAAAGCTGGTAATGAGGAACAAAAGACATCTTCTTGCATTCTATTTTTGCATACAAACACAGAAGGCCTTCTAATTTGCAAAAGTTTCATTAAAAGCCTCCAAGCCACTGATTTAATATCTGCAGCCATGATGGACGACTGCTGGAAGCCATGGCAGGCCTGAGGCTAAGAACAATGCCACAAAATAAAATCAGCTAGCATTTGATACCCACACACAATGCTCTGCCCTGGTGGCATGTTTAAGGTATTATACATGTGGGAAAGGAAATGCTAAAAAAGATATTGTCCATGTCAGAGCAAGTCCTTGTTACTGTTCTCTTTAACATAAGGACTCCCTTCCTTATTTTATCCAACCACTTTAAAGTGCAGTGTTTGGAAGTACTATTGACTGTTCTCTCTCCTGGTATTTATTGTATCCCTTTGTGAACTACAACAAGGCCTGTTACCCCACTAAACAAATCAATGTTAGGTGTAAAAAAGTAATGATGTGATGCTGAACTCTAACACCAAAAGTTAAGGGCTACTAAATCAGCTCCACCACACTTGGACTATTCCCACTGAGTTCATGGTTAAACAGCTCTAACTGAAGGTGCTTCAGCATTTGGCTATAATTCAACACGGTTAAACAATGATTGAAGCATTCAAAAAAAAAAAACAAAGAAAAAAAAATGTAAGGAAATTACTTTAGATTTAGTTTTAGAAAGTTTTAGAAACAACATGCATCCAAAAAAATGAACAACAACAACAGCAACAAAAAGACCACATATTTGTTGTGGGGCTGTACAATGTCTTTATGAATACTTGTGAAGTTTTAGGTACCTCATCCGTTCAATTCAAGTCTGAATTGGTCTGAAAGGGTCTGAGGACGAAGCTCTGCAGGTTGGCTTGGATTCTTTCAGACTGACTAACTCTACCTGGACGTCCATCAAGACCCAACTCAGATGGAGCCTCAGGGACTCCCAGGTTTCGGTCAGTTACCTCAGGTTTAGATAATTAAGGGTCCTGGTGGTGCTCAACTGGAATCCCTGCTGGCTGTGTTTCATCCCTGACAGTGCTCATTCCAAATGCTGCTTTAGTAATAACATTAGAAATTCCGATGATTATTACTATCATGCTTTTGATCAGAATAAATGTAGTGTAATGCCAGTTAGCTTAGTATGAGGTAAGTCAAGCTGTGATTACTAGGATGTGTTGACTAAGGTCAGGTGGGGATATTTCCAACCAGATGTTGGGCTTGTTTGTTCTGCATATTTGTCCACTGGCCATCAGAATCATCTTTCTTCAGGCAGAAGATAGTGGCATCCATAAGAAAGCCTTTGAGTGATGCAGTCGGTCGTTATTTTACAGTGTACCAAATCACCAGTTTTGTACAAATATATTTGTATATATTTGTTTGTTATTGGATTCATGATAGTCTAGCATGATTGTTGGCTTTGACAAACACACAGGATTTCACTTATAAATCTTGACATTTCTTTAGAATTTTCTTTGCCAAATACTGGAGATTAGCACTATCCTTTTGACTAGTCTACAGTTCAAGCATTGCTCTTGGACTTGTTGAGGTTGATTCTGGCAGTTTAAGTCAATTGGGACTTAAGTTGAGCCAGTAGTTTAGTGATTCATGAAGGTACTGATCACACTGGCGAGTCTCTAAACTTTACCTAACAATTAATTTTATAAGTTTGGTCCTTAGATTGCCCAGGAGTATGCTTTTTGGTTCAAAAGCATTTTATTCAGTATGCAACAAAGTTGAGTTGAAGGAGTTGGACGCCTTCTTTAGAGGACACGTTATGTATTTTAAGGCATGTTAGGTCGGGAGTAAGCCAAAAGGAAAAGGTTTAAACGATTGTTGGAGAGTCTGACAGAAGAGAGGGAATCACAGAAAGGAAGGCAATGAGCACTGGTGTTCACTGTGACATGAGATGTGAATTCTGAGTAATTATTGTTGATGATGGCATGCTGTGAGTCTCATACCAACCCGCTGCCTCTTAATACTTATTTCCTAACATTAATTCTGTATGGAATGTCAAGAATGTCAAGAATAAAGACAAAAAAAAAAAAAAATCAGAAATTGAACATGCTCATTCCTGAAGGATTTTATAAGTAAGACATAGTTGACAGCAATAAATAACGACAGTACATATGTTCACTGAAATGAATGAATATAACACAGGTTTGCTCTATCAAAGGAAAATACATATATATATATATATATTGGCAGAAACAGGTTCTTGTTTAATAAGTGATGGACGAGGGTGTCTGTGAAAACTCGAAGTGAATCTAAATATGTGCAGCCAAACTGACAGCTGTGAGTGACAACAGAAATGAAACCAAGTGTACATTTCTAACTTAAAGTAACTACACTCTTAAATATGCTTTATTTTTTTATCTGAGGAGGACATTTTGGCTGCTATTTCTTCCATTAAAAAAATTGTTTCCTTAAAGATGCTTTTTTGATCCTGGTGATGGCAGAAAAGGCCATTGAGCTTTTTATTTTCATTTTCTCCAACAATTTATTTTGAACTTTAAAAAAAATGTAAGTTCGTAAGTGTAAGATGTTTATTGCAAATGCATCTGAAGCATTAAGAAAATGTAATGCTTGGCATGTTTGGGTGTATACTTAAGTACTGAGAAACTCGCGCAACCACATAAACTATAGTTTTAAGTGATTCCTCTTTAAAGGCATTTCTGCACCCGTATCTAATGGGACGATTCCTTGCCTGCTGTTGCATCAGGTGGTCAATTGAAAATATTTTTCCTGTGCTCAGCATGTGTCACTTGAGTGGAATTTCCCAAAGGCAAATAAAAAAGACAAGGGACTAGGGTTTCTTCATGTTTCTGCAGTAGCGTCAGGCTGATAACATGTGTCTTGGTCTCTTCATGTGGTGCCACCCGCAGTTAATGACATGAGAACAGCTCAAGTTGTAGGACATTATGCTTGCAGGTAGAAAGATTGTAAGATAAGATGATGAACATGGTGATAGAACCGTGCTTCTTGACAAAATCAATGTAGTAGGGAGAGTGTGAGTGTGTTCAACTGCTACGACCCAATGGATGCCTGCAGTGTACCATTCTGCTGACAGCTCAGGATTTCCTAACAAGTGGATAACTACTTTGGCAGATGCAGAGAAATGCGGAAGGGGGTGGAGGATGGCTCTTTCATCTCTGTAACCTGCAGAAGTTTACTCATTGCTGACACTTGACTGTTCACTCAGGTGCTCTCCTGAACTTCTTTTTCTTTTTTGCCACAAAGCTTTTGGTTTTAATGGAGTGACTAGCATATATGTGAATGATTAATGTGGAGACGTGAAGATTAATGACAGTATTTGTCGAAGTATCATGAGTAACTCAGACACAATACAACAGAAATGGCAGTGATGTTTTTATGAATGTACGGTTGTGCATGTTCATAGTCATTTATTAATATGTATGACCTGCAACCAGACTGGTTTGGTAAGAAAAAATATGCTTATCTGGGAGACATGATACTTTAAAACCTGCAGCTAAAAAAAAGAAAGAAAATCAAGACTTTCCACAGAAACACAAGTTGTCTATGTCAAGAAAACTGATCCACCTCCATAGTTACTGGAGATGCTGCTTTTGTTCTGAAGCCTCGATGGTCCATTTAGTCTGGAGGAAGCTGCATCGAGGATTCCTAAAAAGGATAACAACTTTCAATTGCTCAAGTTACTTCTCAGTCAATTCAATATCTTGAATAAGCATTGTCACAGGGAAGACAGCAGTATTTTCTGGATTTTATTAATTGTTTTGTTTGTTTGTTTTTTTTCCCCTTTTTTCAGAATGTACTTGTAACTTGAGTAAATGGATACAGAAACAATGAATCCTTGTTCCTTCCATTTACTTTGGATTCTGTAAATAAATAAATACAGTCGGGTCTCTCATATTTACGATTGTAAGTCTCTCTTTTAGTTATATACTGAAAAATGTATATACATTTATATTTATATTCATGAATTCTAATAAAGGATTATATTATACCAATTCATATTGCTGTCTCACTCTTAACTCAAATAATTTTAAATGTTTAATTTGTTTCCTTTTTAGAACACTGCAACTTTTAGAGGCCTTTGAATAATTATAATTAATTTAATTATTATTCACACAAACATACATTTTACTTTTAAAAGATAAAATTAAAATGAATAGTATGAGTCTTTTGAACTGACTAATTTGTGAGCCATTGAAATCAACTTTGGTTCTGGAGTTGCTAACCAGCTCTATGCCCATATTAAACAGACCATCTGAAAAGAGTAAAAACAGATATTGGGACTATTTTGGAAGAGCCCCAACATCCAAGCAGTTTGGGTCTTTAGTACCATGTTTACAGTATAACCACTGCCAGCACGTCCATTGTACAGTGAAAGTACTTGCCTCCTTTCAAATCTCTTCTGTTTCTGCTATTTTATTACATTTGTATGTTTCACAACGTCAAATAAATTTTAAAATCAGGTAATGCAACAAAAAGAAGTTTATTTTTTCAGAAGAAAATTATGATTTGATTTACTAAGAAAATAAAACTATTCAAACCAACCTGGCCCCGCTTGAAAAAGTAATTGCTGGAAGGATTTTGGGATATTCTTTGCATAATAATTTTAATTCATCCACAGCTACATGAAAGGCCTATTTCAGATTATGCCACAGCATCCAAACTTTAACCAAGCCAGTCCAAAACCTCCAATCTGTTTGTTTGTTTGTTTGTTTTTTTCTGTTTCTGGAGCCATTCAGAGTTGGACTTGGTGACATGAGGTGGGAGCGTGGTGGAGGACCCAGATGCAGGAAAGCAGGCAGGAGTAATCCAAAAACTGAGATATTTATTGATCAGAAAAAACAAAAATGCTGCCACAGCCGGAAAATACAAAAAAACGAACTGGAACCAACAGAACTCTAAACAAAGCAAGGCAAAAACCACAAACAGAATCCAGGAGCCTGTACTACAAAGCAGGTTTAACTTACTCAGATGTAATCCGGAGTTAACCTGCAAAACCGGGATTGACAAAACTAGGCTATCTAGGTACTACGAAACGTGTCTTACTTGGTACTACGATGCTCGTTATGAAGTTGATTTGTTGAACCTGTGTTAACCTACTCTGGGTTTGTGCGAGTTCACATAAAAGTGCATGTTGCCGCGTATGTTACCATTTCTGATGATGGCGCGATCACCTTACTTTACCGAAGAAGTTGCATTATCATAATGGAGAGCTTTGAGGAACTGAAATTAACTTTATGGAGGGACATCAAACACATCAGCTGCTAATAAAGCAAAGCAGGCTTGTTGGCAATGAATTGCTAATTGGGTAAATGTGTAAGTAAGACTTTTTTTTCCCCTCAATACATTCTTTAAATCTGTGTTACAGATGATTATTAACCTGTGAAATGTCTGAAATGTTGGAGGGAATTACCTACTTAATGTCTTGGTGATACTTTTTTTTTGGCAAATATGAAGTGGTTTTGGTGTGGGAACTCTCTCATGGATGCTAGTTCTGTTCAGTCTCATATTGTTGAATCCCGAACACTGACTTAACCGAGGCAAGTGAAACCTGCAGCCCTTTAAATGCTTTTCATGGTTCTGTAGTTGTCTCCTGGATGAGTCACTGATGCTCTCAGAGTAATTTTTGTAGGGAAGATTTGGCACTTTTTTATTTGTGGATACTTTCTCTGACGGTTGTTCGCTGGAGTCCCAAAGCCTTTGTAATGCCTTTATATTCTTTTCCAGAGTGATAGAAATCAATGACTTTGTTTCTCATCTGTTCTTGAATTTCTTTTGATTGAGGCATGGGGTATTGCTTGCTGTTTTTTTTCTTTTCTTTTCTTTAATTTTTTTTTTTTTTTTATCTTTTAGCCTACTTCTTGTTCATATTCTCTTTCAGTGAATTTTTGATACTACAGGTTCAGCAGTAGGACTAGGTGTGGATAGTGATTGTACTCAATAAATGTGGTTTCTCGCAGTTAATTTATTATTTAATTTAACAAGAGGGGGGTATTACTTTTTTAAATAGGGCCATGTTATTTTTGACAGTTAATAAATGAAATTATCATTTCAAAACTACTTTTTGTATTAACTTAGGTGATCTTTGCTTGACATTAACATTTGCGTGACAAAAAGTACACAAATTATATATGTATATATACACATATATGTGTGTGTGTGTATACTGTACATCACACCACCATTAACAACACACCCATCCATGCTTACAGTTTTATGAAATACAGTTATTGGCAGAAAAGCCAATGATGTCATCAGCACTTGCAGCTCCATCTCCACATTGTTTTTTAGTTTGTTTTTACACCACCAATAAAAGGCACATCTGTGAGTCATCTTAAGGTAATGGTCACATGATTTTTCTTTTCTTTTTCACTTTTTTTCATTTTCTCCACCAGCAATGTAGAACAACAATAGAGCCTTTCTGAGTAAATGAGAACATGATGTGTAAGGTGGCAGCACTTACACTCAAGCGTGGCTTTGCAGACCTGCTCCTTTCCGGTCTTCTCCGTGCCAGTATCTTCTACCAATTACTCCAGATAA
This sequence comes from Arrhamphus sclerolepis, assembly GCA_037176975.1. Classification (NCBI taxonomy): domain Eukaryota; kingdom Metazoa; phylum Chordata; class Actinopteri; order Beloniformes; family Hemiramphidae; genus Arrhamphus; species Arrhamphus sclerolepis. The sequence goes on from JBAMYA010000003.1 coordinate 5,155,095, forward strand.
AACAGACTGCATGACCACCCGTGTAGCCATCTATGCTGATCTTTTCCTTTTCTAAATGACAGGAACACAGCGTGGAATTTCTCATGAGGTTTAGCACATAGACATCTCCCCGTTTCATCCTTCCCCTAGTGTCAAATCAGCTCCTTCCATCTTCTCTGTGCAGAGAGATCATTCAGCCACTTCACTCACATCACGTCAGCCATGAAGGGATACATGTGTAGCTTCTTCGCTTTGGAGCTATGTGACTTACACACCACAGCATTGCAGTAGATTTGTAGAAAATTATATAAAATTTATGATCCATATCATTTGTTTTACCAGAACTTTTACCAGAACTGGCCATGTCTACAAAAACAACTGCAACACATTACTGCCACCTAACAGATAAGAAAAATAAATTAAAAAATAAATTAAAAAATAATAATAATAATAAATATATATA
>JBAMYA010000003.1:5165763-5186370 GCA_037176975.1 Arrhamphus sclerolepis
AAGACTTGAGAGTGTAAAATTGGGAATTAGACCCACACATCATGCTGGAAATTAAGGAAAATCTTCCTGCAGGGTAGATTTCATACAATGTAAACATACTGCTAAAAAATTAAGATAAAACTTGATCTTCATACTATCACATCAAGCCAATTATCATCATAATTAAATTATTAATATGGTTTTGACTAATCTTTGATACAGCATTTTGTCTTCAACAAGTTATATTCACAAAGATTTTTTCCGTTCATTTTCTGATGCTTTTTAAGCATTCCCTTGATACTTTTTAAGTGGTATGATTAGTAGATTCAAAGAGTATAACTGATATCAGACCTCTAAATACATAAATATACGATGATGTTTCACTAAACCTTAATTAACATTCCATATTAGTGCACTTTTCTGCTCCCTCTCACTCTGTTCTTACATTGTATACTGTGCTACTTTTATTTATTTATTTATTTACTTTCTTATTTATTTATTTATTTTTCAACTTTGGCAAAGGTTTTTCACCAGGATACCCTTCCTGATACAATCAAACTCAGATCTCCCACATGGTAGATGAAAGAAAGACCACTTAAGCCACCGGAGAGGCATTTTATAGTACCAGTATTGGTACCAAAAATGTCCCAGTAACAATGAAAGGGTAATGTGCAGACTTAATGGGCTGATTTTCAGGTAAGATTAATCTAATAGCAGAAATAGAAAGAATGAGAGCAAAGTTGAAATATTAGAGAAAATTCAAAAGAAGAAAAAAAAAACTGGAAAAAAGCAGTGATTCTTCTATATACTTTGATTTAATTCTTTGAGGATAGTGAAAACCAAAAACAGTTTTTTTTATTTTATATTTAGTTCCCCTCAGCCTTATTTCATGTTTTATACATTCGGGTTTTTACCACTTTACCACTTTGTAACACAATTAAAAGGCGTTCTGGCACTGTCAAAACTAAATGATGAAACATTTCACTTTTGGAGTTGTCTTGTTGCACTTTTGTTACAAAGTTTTCCACACAGTATCTAAGTGAAGACTGCAAGCAGGCCTGAAGCTTCACCCTTTTCTTCCTCGGCTACTATGAGTTTGTACAGAGTGTACTTTTGCAGTGTCTTGCACTGTTTTGCTTTGTTGAAAAATATATGGATGTCCTCAGAAAAGATGTTTTCTTGACCACAGCCTATGTTGCCAAAAAATCACTATATTTTTACATTAACCTGGTCATTGTTTTTTGTTTTTTCTTAAGTTCTTCAAGCACTGAAAGTGTTTCTTTTTTTTTGGCTTTGGGAAGCTAAAGTAGTTTTTGTCTTCTCTTATCAATACCATGTAGCTACTGTGGATGGTCACATGACCAGCCTCTCTACCTTCTAGCTGCACCTCTGGAAGGAGAAAACTGCCTCAAAGGAAATAAGTAATATACCTTAATTAACAGATATAACTGGAATATTTGTACATGTATGTTTTAAATGGTCTACTCTTGACATACATTAACAGAAGACACATTTTTCCTCTGTGCAATAATTTGCTTCTAGACAGAGTGATCATCACCAGTCGCAGACCTATCTGCCTGGATGAAGGAACACTACCTCCAGTTTCACCTGAGTTTCCCATAATTCAATCAACCACAATCTAAACAGAAATATTGCCTCCACTAAGGTTGCTCCTGCGAAGGTCACTATCAAACTTGGTGTCATGGTGAATGACCAGTTATCCTTCTCTGATGACACCTGGTCCTGCTGCATTGCACTCTATGACATATAGAAAACAAGACTATACCTGACTCAACATGCAACGCAGCTCCTGGTGCAGGGCATGGTGTTATCCCGCCTCAACCTCTCCAATGCTCTGCTAGCTGGCCTTCCAGGTTGTGCAATAAGACCCCGACAGAAGATCCAGAACACATGCAAGCAGGTCTGCACCTGCTTATATGACTTCAGTTTTAAAGGCTTAGTCCCCTTCTTGTGCATTGAGCTTATCGCATTAACATCGATTGGCCTTCTCAGTCTCAGCCGAGACTGTTCTCCCATGTGGCTCCTCAGTGGTGGAACAAGGTACCAGTAGCTACAACAGAAGAGTTGTCCCTCTTTATATTCACGGAAACTTGAAAACTCTCCTGTTCTAAGGATACCTTCTGTCATTCTCATTTTAACTTTCTGACCTCCTAGACTTGTATGCTGCACTCACCTGAATGCTGATTTAACAGCACTTATAATTTACTATGTTATTGTGGCTGGATTGTATTTCCTCTGTTGTAAGTCGCTTTGGATCACAGCATCTGCTAAACGTAATTTGATATAATAATATAAGATTGGGCTATTAAAAAATGCCCAGGTATTTTTAATACACTGGACAAGCTTATCTGCTTTAATATGTCTTGATATGTAAAGCCTTAGGAGTATGTGCTTGCTTTTGTGTAGGTGACAAAAATATTTGATTGCGCTTAAACTCCTTGATTGGAAAATTAACTGTGTGCTGAAAATCAATGATACACTGGTTTCCTGGAAATGTAACGATTTAAAACAAGTTGGAAATGAAAAAGGGTTCATTAGATCAATTTCTAATAGCTCTGCTCATGCCTTTTTTTCATTTTCCTGAAACTTGTTAACAAAATAATCCCTCTACAAAGTGTTACCATTTTGAACAAAACTTCTTTTCTGCAAACGCATGTGACCGATAATTAGCACCTGGAGAAAGTAATGCACGAGTGTTGAGTCAAATTAGCTGAAGTGCTTCCTGATAAACAGGTAGAATGTGGCAGAGGGTGCGTTTTTGTTCTTCTAAGGGAAAAGAAAAAGAAAATACATACTATTAGTGACACAAGCAAGCAAACCTTTCAGTTTGGGGTGAAATTTTCTTTTTACTTTTCTCCTCTTTCTTTTGCTAAGTGCACTCAAAATAGTCATTCTTTTGAACAGTCAAATCATGTATGATTTTTATCCACCACAAAAAAATGATGTCTAGGGAAGTTTAAAAAAACGGCGTCATTTAAAAAAAAAAAAAAATCCTATGTTACCATATTATTAAAGTTTCCTATATTATAGCCAAGCATGTTTTTTAATTTTTACCTTAGATTTATTTATTTTGTTCAAACTCAGACTGCTGTCTGCTGCAGGTGGAACAATCGGGCCAAATGTGTGACTTTGCCAAGACACTCGATTTATTCTAATTTAATCATTCTTTAGGTCATTGTTTCGCTGCATTACCCACTTTCTCTTGAGATTCAGTTCATTAAGAGATGTCCACTCTGTTTTCAGCTTTTCACAAATGTTTGCTCAACATTTTGGAAATATATTAAATGAGCAAACCGCAGATAGGCAGTAATGTTGTTCCTAAATAGCAGTGTCTTCTTGTTTGGGAACTGATAAACATTAACTTTGTGAGATGTTTCATAAGTTGTTTAGAAGTCACCTTGGTTCACTGGTAACCTTGTGAATAATTTCATAAACTAGAGAGTTATTTCCTTGTCTTGCAGACTCCTGGGAAGGCGAGGAATGCTCAAAATGTCCTTAATTTCTTCTTGTTGTGTGTGAATGTGGATTGGTTGAGTCTGCTCTACCAGAGATGAGTTTGTGACTTTTCTGAGTCTGAGGAGAATGAAAGATTGTTCATATGAGATCCTCTAACTGCCCTCTGTGATGCACTTCCTAATTACGGTAACTGCTCTTCAAGAAGCTGCTCAGACCTGGTAATAATGTGCCCTCTTTTGTGGTCCAGCTGTAAGCGCACAAGTATAAATATGTGTGTTCATACCTGGCATTTAAATGTCAATTGGTGGTTTGAATGGGCGGCCCATGAACAGAAGTTACATTCTTCCTGCAGTGGTCGCAGGTTCAACTCCCAGCCTGTGACCCAGTGTCTCCTCCTCTTTCTCTCTGCCTTGTTTCCTGGCTGCTTACTGTCAATAAAGGCCACCAGAACGAAACATACCTTTTTAAAAAATGTGTCTGAAAAGAACTGGTGATCAGATATTGATAACCTGGGCTATATGCAGCAATTCTATTAATGCAGGAAGCAAGCAGAAGGTTCAACATTAAACTGCTTGTGAGTTTGGAGTTTGGCTTTTTACACAATGTATTAGTGATGTAATGTTGAAACTGGTTTCACAATATGACTTTCCATATGAATTTCAACAATATTAAGTTTCCTTTTGTAACACTATATATCAGACAAAATGCTCCATTTTTGAAACTCATACATTTGCTTTTTTTTTAGCTATCAAAATTTGATAAAACAAATCCCATATCAACTGTGACCTTTACTTTCTATCTCTGTACTTTCTATCTACCTTGTTCTCCCTTGTACTGAGTAGGTGGTTTTACTCTGAAGTATAGCTGTCTAAATGGTTGTTCAGTAAACCTCTCCAGGTTTCTGACAGTGAGGGAGCCTGCTTTGTTGAGTGCCATTGTTGAGCATATCCTTTAAGAGTTCAAGTGAATTGGTTGGATTTTTTTTTTCCTCACTGGCACAGTGAGGCTTTACAGTCTCGCAATGCCAGTCAGACAACTCACACAGTGAAAACTTCGAACTTCGAACTTAATAAGAAAACATGCTTGAATTTTGCCATCTATGCTCAAATGAATCTCCATTTATTAAGGTTAGATAGAAATATTGGGAGTGATGACCCTAACATCCCATCCTTAGAATCAAAGCCAACAAGTGGAGGAGACAGGAGTTTCAAGAGCAAGAGAACCAGTGAAAAGACCAAACCCTTAGTTAGTTGATGAATTACACTAAAACCTGCTTCCTGGTCGGCTTCAACCTGGAAGTGGGAAGACTGCTGCTTGGGCTGGACCTGCTTCTCTCACAGCAACATCCAGTTCCTTGGCTGGCCTTTCAAAGCACCCATTCACTCAAGGCTGATTTTAAAACTTTAAAACTCTGGCAATATTAGCTTTGGCATTTGTTTCAAATAGATGCAGAGTTTGGAGACCAAGACTGACCTACTCCCACTCGCTACATGTCACAGGAAATAAATAAGTTAGCAAAAGAATCTCATCACATTTGTTTGTATTTGTTTTGCTAACTTTCAGGACAGTTGTTAAAAAGTCAATGATTTATTCATGAGGAATTCTGTAAAATTTAACAAAGGTTCATAAACTTTTGTGCACCAACATAATCATATTCCCATCCAAAAACAGTGATTGTGAAGGTGCGTCATATTTGTGCAAACTAGTTAAATATTGATGTTCACGATCTGTCTATGATGTTGGGCTCAGCCCACTCCCAAGTCCTCAGCTCCCCTCCTTACTAATGTATGAACAAATATGATTTATTAATTTCCCAAAAGCTCATCCCAAGATTTGAATTGTTTCAAAAGTTTCTGACTGTGTAATTTGCCATCCTTGTTTATCAGCCTGGTTTTGCAGCTCAGAACATAAAGAGGCACAGTGAGGAATGTTGAGCTCTGTCATGGGAGAAATATGCACAAATTACAAAGTGGAGACAATTTTCCAGCATTTTTCACTACTCTTCACCCACCCATGCCTTTTCATTTCCCTTTCATCTCTTCCTTGCTTGCATTCTCAGTGATGAGTGTGTGTCTGTGCGTCTGACAGGCAGCAAGCATATGGAGGGTGTGTGTGGTCCTGCCAAGCAACAGAGAAATCACAGACAGGAAAGCAGCACTGTTCTGCATTAGAGTAATCAGAGGGAAATTATCGTTCTTAAGTAGGTGTTGGACATCTGCAAGTGCGCACGTATTTTACATACAGCACACACACCTGGCACGCTCAGATACCAGATATCAAACAGATGGACTCAGTATAAGCGGTTGCAGACATCCTTCTTTTAAAAAGTAATCAGGGAGAAGTACAAGCTAGCTTTTCCTCGGGGTAGTTTTTCTTATAAAGCACATGAGTCAATATTGTTTTTGTTTTGTTTTTCTTTTTTTTCATGATGAAAGAAAATATACGAACCTTCTTAGAGGTTTAGTCAATACAATCTTCCAATTGAGGCTCCTGCAGATTCAAGTCAAAAAGAAGAGCATTATATTTGATAGGTGTATATTTACTTTTTGAGAAATACTGCAATGTTATTTCTACCTGCTGTTTCCGTCTGGGTGCATCACAAGTCACATGGCATTCTTCATCTATTGGATCCTCTTTGAGGCTTGTGGAAACATGCATGTGTAAGTTATTTACCCAGTTTCTATGTACTATTTATCATAAAGAAATAGGATAATACATTTTATAGCTGTTTTGAACCTCATTTGTGTTGGTTTAGGGGTAATATTATAACACTGGCGGCTGACAGGTTTACCATTTTGGTAATACAAGCCCACAAGGCTGTCTGACACAAAGAGGCAGAAGAAACCTGCGAACAATGGAAATCTGACTTTATTTACCTGAATTAACACATTCTTAGGTCTTTGATTTGTAGTCAAGCCAATGAGTTGCAATCAGGTAAGTAGTACAGATGAAGGTGGTCTTTCTTATCTTCATAGATTTTTGTGAAATAACTGTCTAGGCTCAGTGAATTTTCAAATGACATCTTAAAGGTCCCATAAAGTTTAAATCCATTTTTTGCTCAGGATAGTTAAATAAGGACTGTTTGGCATGTCAAATATTCATGAACTGAACCTCAAATCCAATTGTTACCTCCTTCATGTGTAAATTTCACAACTTAAATATTCAGCTGAAACAATCCTGTTTGAAAACCTGCGATGTGTTCCATAACACCTTACACGGACTTATTTGCATCCTAAGAAACACCAGTCCACTTTCTGCTGGACTCAGGTTCTCCGTCTGAGGCTAAGCTAACCTGAAAACATGTATTTTCGTTTTTTTCACTTCAGACTGTTTCTCCAGCCTTGGAAAATTTCAAGAAGACTTCACGCAGCAGCATGACCTGTAGCTCCAGCCCATAAACGGCAACATTTTCACATCAGACAATATACTGACTAAAAAAAATGAAAGAAAGAAAAAGATCTAATTAAGACTGATTATGGTGCCCCCATTTCTGTTGGCTCCATTTCTACAGCAAAAGCACTACGATCCCTGCAGAAGAAGTGACTGTCACTGGTGAAGTTGAAACTCTTTTTCTGCAGCTTCCTTGACTGATTCCATAGTGTTGCATCTCTTCTCTGTACCATGATGTGTGTTTGATCCTTTGAAAACCTGGTTGGTGCCTGTTGCGGTTCTTCCACTTTCCTTGGGCCGATCTGGCAGAGAATCCCTCCAACCCTGCAGTCTGTCTTCAGCTCCATGAACAGCTGAAGTAATATTGGGCTTATTCTGGGCTTGCTTTTGAAGCTGTGGTTCCTTATTTGTCTCACAAGAATTGGAAACATGGCTATCAGAGTGTTAAAAGCTGCCTTCACATGAACAGTTTTGCACAAGTCTAACTTGGAGAAAATAGTAGCCCCCCGAAGAGATTCAAAAAGTAAGTAGAGGACGTGAGTATATGAACCTGACAGTGTTTTTTTTAAGCTGCTGAAAGTCAATACAAGACTATAGGGAGACATTTCTTTTGAACAAAGAAAAAAAACAACACCTAGGGGAGAATAGGGAGGCCAGATTGCGCCTGCAACCAGGGATTCCATAACATAAGTCTCCATAGGGTCTGACTTGGCCCTGGACCGCTTGTAAAGTTGACTGGAAGGCAGCAGAGCCCAGGGAACAAATCAGTCGCACAGTCATAAGGTCTGTGGGGAAGAAGGGAGAAGGCCCTCTCCTTAATAAATACTTCAGGTAGGTCATGATAATAAGAAGATACATTGGAGACATCTATTTTATGAGTGGCTTCCAATCGTGCACTAGACTGAGGAGTAAAAGCTGAGCAGAGACAGTATGGCAGTGACTACTCCTAAAATCACAGGAGAGCTGGGAGAGACAAATATAAAAAGGCTAACAGTTTCAGAGTGATTCCTTGACACCTGAAGTTGAACTGTTGCTGTCTGATGTGTTATGTGAAACAGTGGCTGATCGTTTAAAGCATTAACCCTGAAAGGAACAGAGAGTGGTTGCACGTCAATGCCCAGATTTTTCACCAGGCTCTGGACAATAAAGTTACCCTCTGCCCCCAAGTCAGACAAAGCTGGGAAAGAATGAATGAGAGAGATTATTGGAGTAAATGGTAGCTCTTGAGTGGGCGTAGATACATCACTCTCCAGTGCACCCACGTTTACGGAAGAGATCTGGTTTTTGGGCAGATGGACCCCTACCACAATAAAAACACTCACCAGCACTATGTTTCCGCTGCTGCTGCTCCAGCTTCAACTGTGGTCTTCCGAGCTGCGTCGGCTCCTTCAAAGCCTCTGTTTGTAAAGAAACAGCAGCGGCGAGGTGAGCGCAGACCTGGAAGTGGGGAGTCCTCACAGAAGAAGGATTCCCGGACTTGAGGTTTCTCTCACGCCAATACTCCAGTTGACGGTTATCTACACAAAAAGAAAGCGTGATTATATAATCAAGTGTTGTCATAATGGTTGAATTCATCCTTAATGTTGTTGCTAGGACTATTTCTAATTACACCCAGAGTTGTTCCATCTGGACTCCCTGGCCAAAATACAAAACTGAATAGTGTAATCCCCCACACTCATCTGCCCCTGCGTCAGTGACCTGTGGGATGAATCTGGAGAGATATCTGGTTGATTAAAGAGTCTCTTGAATTCATCAACTGACAGAAATAGTAAAGTAAGCCTCTGCCCATCTAAGAGCCCTGTCCCACAGCAAACCATTAATGGAAGAAGTCTTAGCTCCATCTGAACAGTGCATGCTGGACTGGCAAGCAAAGATCTGGGAACACTGCAAAACCAAACCTTGACAGGTGTTGGGATCTCCATCGAATGGGTCTGGAGGAGGGATCTATATGGTTCTTGTTCCACAGGTATAGCAGATGCACCAATAAGGTTCTCCATGGCTGTCAGCAAGGAGAACTAGAACAAGAGTACCAAGAACTAGAGTAGAGTGATGAGAAATTTCACATCTTCAGTGAATAGGGCAATGTTGCGAGACGTAAAGTGCTGGGTTTCCCACATTTCCTGTGCTCATGCTGTCCGATCCAGGCCCCCTGCTTCTGGATTGCCCTGACCGGGTCCTTTTCAATGAGATCCAGCTCAGCTGGGTCTGTCTTGGCCAGATTTTTCTGTTATGATATAGAAGTACTCAGATCCAAAAGGCTAAAAAGACAAGATAGTTTATTAAGAGTCTTAGTCAAAACTGGAAGCTGACAAACTGATCACAAGATAGTCCAAAGTTCAGAAGTTTTGATGCTGCACACCAGAAGCAATCTGATGGAACAATCTGGTGGAGAATGGCATGTCCCTGAAATAACCAGGGCTTTAATACAGAAGGACTGATTGCAGGAAATGGGGACCAGACGTGCATGCCACAGCACACAAGGAGAAGCCAGGTAGCAGCCAGTAGGGATCCCAACATTTTGCATGTGATGCATGAAGTTATAACTTTTACTATATTTCTTGAAGAAGAAGAAGAAGAAGGTTATTGTCTGTTCCAAGTAGAAAACAGAAAATTCATCTTTTGTCTCGGCTATAAGACAAAGTTTAAAAACCAAACTCAGGTATTGAAAACCCTTCACACATCAAAAACGCAGTGCCATAAATAAATAAAACACAGTACAGTCTATTTTGTTATTAAGAGCAGCTATTGCAGCGGGATAAAGGATTTTTTTGTAGATGTTTTTCCTGGCCAGTGGAGTTCTGTAGCGTCTTCCTGATGGCAGCAGCATGAAAGAGTGGTGGAGGGGATGGGAGGGCTCCTCAGTGATGAGGGTGGCTTTCCTCATCGCTGAGCCTCCACACAGCTCACATGGAGGAGGTTGAGCTGTTTGAGGGAAATTTACTGACCTGTTTTATTATTTGGGAAAGTTTTGTTTTGTGTTTGATGGTGAGGAAGTTGGTGAGATGTTATGGATTAGATGAGATATTTATAAACGAGGATTTCAATGTCTTTGCTTATGTTAAAAGAACTGAGCTTCCTGAGCAGGTGGAGAGTCCACGTGCTGGCCAAAGGACAGGCAAGTGTCAATCTCTGTCCCAAGATATTTAAAACTTCCCACCACCTGCTTCACAGTCAGACTGGATCTTCAGGGGTTGGAACAGGTCTGGGCTTTTCCCTGAGGACCCGCAGCATAGCTTTATAGTTTTTAAAATGTTAAACTCTAGTGAATTTTCAGCAAAGGTTTGGACCAGAATGTGAACCTCCTGCTGGTACTGTGTCAGGGCCTGGGTGTCAGTGATATGTGCCACCAGGGCCATGTTGTCTGCATATTTAAAAAGCCTCAGTTCCTCCCTGCTACAGATGATGCTGTTGGTGTAGGCAGAGAACAGGATATCAAAATACAGCCCTGGGGGAGCCCTGTTTTTAAAGTAGTTGAATTGGATTTAAAACTGTTTAGTGTGGGGTGGACCTGGAAGTCAGAGAGGTGGTAGCAGGGTGTTATTATTTACAGTGTTAAAAGCTGATGAAAAGTCCATGAATAAAATCCTTATGTGTGGCTGCATGGAGTCAATTCAATTTATCTGGTTGTTGTCCAGTTGTTTAGTATTTAAAAGAATGAGACTTGCATCATTGGTACCTCTTTTTGTTTTGTAGGCTCACTGGAGTGGATCCAGTGTGTCTACAATTGCAGAGGATGGATGCCAGGGCCACTGGTCTGTAGTCCTTCAAGTCTTTTGGTTTTGTGGTTTTTGGGATACCAATGATGGTTGATGTATGATGGTTGCGGTCAACCACCACAGGTTTGGATCATCTGCCCGTCATAATGTTTAAACCCTGCCGTGCCTCTCTTGTATTTCCTGATGTTAGTTTTTTCTCCACCTTTTCCTTGCGCCTGATTTTTACCCAATGTGGCCTTTCTCCTGTATTCTTTCTGCAGCTCCCTCATTCTGACTTTGTCACCCTGTAGGAAAACCTTTTTCTTTTCCATCAAACAGACATTCATGTCCTTGGTGATCCATTTCTTATTGTTTGTCCTGTTTAGTTTGGGTGACAGTTTCTTCACAGAATATAATGTATGAGGTGAATACATCAGAAAGTCTGCTAAATCGTCCCCACAGTCATTAAAAAACATGTCCCAGTCTGTCAGCTCAAAACAACCCCTTAGTGTCTCAGATGCATCGTCATTCCAGATCCTAATGTTTTTTGTGATTGCACCTCTGTCTTTAGTTGTGACCTGTATCTTGGCAGTAGCAGGATGACATTATGGTCTAAAAGGCCTAAAGGTGGATGTGGTTTTGATGTATGCCCTGGGTATTTTACCCAGGCACAAGTCCGGTATTTTCTGTCCTCTTGTTGCGGTTTTGACATATTTTTCAAGGCTTAGGAGATGTGTGGCAATATTACACCTGTTAAATTTGCCCAGTAAAAGCAGTGGCTGCTCTCCAGTTTGAATTACAGCTTTGTTGTAATTTTCTGTTATGTGCTTAGCAGCTTGATCAAAATCAGATCCTGGGACATACACTAAAATAACAGTCATCTGTGCATATTCTCATGGTAAATTATGTGGGCATTATGTGTCATGAGTTCATAATGTTTGCAGCACTCAGTTTTCCTTACGGTGTAGTTAGATGTCTATTTACCATTTACAGCCGTACATACTCTTCTCCCAATCAATTTCCGTGTTTGGGTTATGTGTCTGTCATCACAACTTATGTCCAGAGAGCCATGTTTCGGTGAAACAAAAGACACTTGTCCGTTGGTAATCCGGTTCAGACTTGATCAGTGCAGAGTTCCTCGGTCTTGTTCCATAGCGATCCAGTGTGATGGCGGATAAAGGTAACCAGGATCTTCTCCTCAGCTGGTGGCGCTGCCATTTACTGCTTCTGGCAGTGTGTTGGTGTCACAGAGGACCAGCTTCAGCGGGTCTGAGGAGAGGCCACTCAGCTCCAGCAGGTGTTCCTGGGAGTAGGTGAGTCTACTTGGCATGGCAGTGAATGACTGCCCTGGTTCCAAATATTTATTTTTACTATTATTCATCCCCGTGGGGAAATTCTGTCTCCACATTTGACCCATCTGGGCTGCTGGACCCAGAGCGAGTGGTTGGGGGTTTCAGGTGCCTTGCTCAGGGGCGCCTCATCCATGGATGTGGACATGGGGAAGCACTTGTTCAGCATTCCACCCGCCCACATGATTGGTGCCAGCCGGGGATTGAGCCAGCTACCCTCCGGTTGCCAGCCCAGTTCTCTAGCCGGTACGCCACGGAACCCCACATGAAGGCCAGTTGAAGTACTGTTATTGTCGACATCACTTAAAATCACAGGTTAAATAAAAAGTCACTAAAAACATACAAATAAAATACTAAACTCCACAGACACTCATTAGCCATGAATAGATTAATAAATAATTCTTTACACTGAGTAATAACTGAAAGTTGTCTAGATCACTCAGAAAAATGGCTAGGGTTAGCTTCCTTTGCGTTTTCTCACAGTTCTGGAGGTCCTTTTATTAGGGAGGGAACATTAGAGCAGTGTTTTTCAACCCTGGTCCTCAAGGCACACTGCCCTACATGTTTTAGATGTTTCCCTGCTCAAACACACCTGGCTCGAATTACTGGGTCATTGACAGACTTCTGTAGACCTTGAAGACAATCTGATTGCCATCCAATCAAATGTGACTGAGCAGGGAAACATCTAAAACATGCAGGAAAAGTGTGCCTTGAGGACCAGGGTTGAAAAAACACTGCATTAGAGGAAATATGGTATGTTGAATTTCCACTAAAAATCTCAGGTGTATTTGTGTACTGACTGGCCAGTCTGAACAACTCAATATCAACTGTTTCACCAAAGAAACAGCACAATAAAACATTTTTTTATTTGTAAGAGATACAACACAAAGGAAGGATAAGGGCATGTCACTCAAAGTGATACAGTATCATTGTTGTACTGCAGTGGCTCTTTGTTGCACTCTTCCCCCAGAGGCATCAGCTGTGCCTGTTTGTTCTTATTTTCTGTATGCTCACCTCATCTATGGTCTTCTTTTATCCATGATCTGGCCAAACATGTCTTACACTGCAAGGAAAGTCTCTGAATTGTCTGTCAGATCTGTTTTGTTCCAAGGCTTCAAAGGAAAAAAAAAAACAAAAAAACAAAGAGAGAATTTGATAGCTAGAGTGTGTATGTGTGTGTGTGTGTAGGTTGCCCATCAAATAATCAAAAGACGTCAAGGTGTGTCTGTTTGGAGCCTGATACGACTGTCCCCTCTCTCTTGGTTCTCATTTCACATGCGGACGAGCACATTAGTTCTAGTGCTAATCCATCACCATGGATCCCACCTCACATGTCTGGAATACACACCAGGAGACATACACATGCACTTGTATATGTAGACATAACTAAACACAAATGGACTCGTATATATCTAAGTAGCAGGCCACATGGGATGTGGAAGCTCATCATGAAAGGAACTGTGTTGCAAAAAACACAAACTCATGATCTCAGTGATGAGATGAATTGTTCATCAGTCTGGATTTACCAAATTTTAATTATGTTTAATTTTACTATATTCCCCTTGATGCTTTCATATCCTCCCATGTGTCTGACTGCAGGCTGTAGGTTCTCCTTAAGTACAGGACACTGGTGAGGTGAAATGTTGTGACATTCTCGTGGGTCATAATTTCTGGAAAGTGGAGAGTGACTGCTATTATAGACGCTGCATTGCTATGAGAAAATGTCAACAGAAGGAAGGTATGAAGATGAAAATGAACGATAGGGGAGTGACAGGGCATGAATTCTGTTCATGGGTATGTTGGCTGCAGTTGATTTGTCACCATGATATATCACCTTTGTAATGGGCCACAATAGAAATGAACACATATTTTGGATTTTTTTTTCTTTCCATAGGTGAGTTCTGCTTCTCCTTTGCCTCTTCCTGCACCAACCCACCATTTTTTTTATTTATTTATTTTTGCCACATTATTGCCTTTTGGTCTAGTGTATCAAGTTGTAGGGTTTAGTGTTTGAAAATGACCCAGATGAAATGAGAGAAATGATTGTTCTGTTATGCATAAATCATGTGTTACTGAATGTTATTATTTGCTTGACAGCAGGAAAGTCATCGATGTGCAACCCCAATTCCAGACATGTTAGAACAAATGTAAAACCTAAATAAATCAGAATGAAATTATCTTTAATTCTTACAAACCCATATTTTATTACAAGTGGAGCATAAGGAACATGTCAGATTTTGAAACAGACATTTTACCATTTCTCAGAAGCAACGCATCTTAAAAAAAGATGAAATGGCAACAAAAGGCGGAAAAGTAATTGGTGAAAATCAGAAAACTGATATGAAAATGAAAATAAACTTGACAAAGAGTTGGTAAAAAATTGAGTTGAGTACGGCCTGGTTTAGAAAGCCTTTATTGGTACTGTATAATAGTTAGCACATTTTTTGTAAGTAGGTTTGAGTCAAGATGCAGAAAAAAAGAAAAAGAAAAGACTACAGTGCTTTGCTGTGTATCTTAATAGAAATGCTGCTCTGTAGTCTTTTGTAGTGTGTAAAATATCTTTTGTCAAAAAAAAAGTTGACTTCATAAAAGATCTATGCATTTTTTGATTAGCAGTCCCTCTCTCTAATCATTTTTTTTTTTTTGCAGAATAATGTAATGTATTTGAATTTGCTTTCAAATCAATCCTTTGCTTTTTACATCCTTTTAAATCCTTCCCTTGATACTGGTTGCAGGCTGGAAGTCAAACCTGCAATTGCTGCAGGACTATAGCCTCCGAATATGGACCACATACTTAAACCACAGAGTTTTCCAGTGGCCCAATCATAAAAGTTTTAATCTAAGCTAGCCTACCAACCGATCACTGTCATGTGTAGAACATGTGAAGACTTTTAAGTACTGGAGGTTCAACATCTCACAACCTGGTTAAAAAAATAAAATAAAATAAATCACAAACATCTGAACTTTCTCAGATGCTTAAGAAGTAAAAAATACCTGTACCAAAAAATTATAGCGGTGTTTGTAGCAGTGATGGCTTTGAAGGAAAACACTGTCATCTGTGTCCTTTGTGAATGCCTGGTCTCCTACAGCAATTCTACCTTCAGTGAAAGGAGTGTGGAGGGGTCTGTCTGCAGTAGTTTCTCTGTGAGGCAAAGTAAACGACTTTTTAAAAAGCTCCAAAGTAGAACCAGCTCTTGTACCAGCACAGCACCAGCTTCAAGTTGGTCAAAAAGGGGTCCCTGAGACAGATTGGTTGAGACAAAGTAAGCAACAAATGACTCAAATCCCACTGGGCATTGAATTTCCACACCTGTGTGCAGTAGTTAAAAGAAGTTAATAGTCTCAACCTCCTATCAACTCTGTGCTACAAAATTGCTGCTGACTCACAGTAGCTCAGGTCAGTTATTTTAAATTTAAATGTGTAATTAGTAATGTATAAATTTAAACATGTGTATACCTACTATAGAGACATATACCTATGTGTATACCGACCACCATGTGTATATCTACATTTATACCAACATAAAGTTGTGGCATCTTTTGTTTATACTCTCCGCCCTGCATTCATCTTTTTCCACACAACAGCACAAAGATTTTATATGAGATTACCATGGATGCTAATTACCAGACCTTAGCCAGTGTCAAGCTGTGTGTATATTTGCTCACATGGTCCACTTTTCCACCAGTGACTTGTTTTATGTCACTTCATGTAGCAGTGGGGGTTTCTGGATCACAACAGTGATATGAAGGGTATCCCCACTGCAACAGAGACTACAAAATGAGCCAGAGGAGGAATAGCAAACAGGGGTTAAATTTCACACTTTGATCTTAGAAAATGTTAACCAGTTTCTAAACTCTGGGAATGAAGGTCATAGTAATATTAGTAAGGATTTGGTACTTGTTACACACTAAAGTGCCTTTTATGATGAAATACATGTACTGGACCTTGATCCCGTTGGCTTAATCAGTCTTTCTTATTTATTTATTTTAATCAATGCTCACATTTTAAATTCACCTGACATGTTGGTGTGGTATAGGAATTCTTTATTTATAATGTAATCCCCCTCAACATTCAGATTTAATTGCATTGATAAATAAACTTCTACTGATCTCAGCAATATAATTGTTTTGATGATCCAGTAGGAGAGAAATTTAGATTAATTAGAAGCAATTGGCATGTAAATTGAACTAAAACAGCAATCAGCTTTAAGCCTGGTCTTTAAGGAGAGAAGGGCACAAATAAACGGAATGAGGATCGCGCAAAAACAAGTTTGTTTCATTACATCATTTAGTGACTGTGAATCTATCAATGTACGGAAATCAGCTACTGAAATCTGTATATATTTGATCAATCCTGAGAGAATGTGGTGAATTTTCAAAACAAAACACTACCAGCAGTCTCAGACTCATTCATCTACATTATATATTCACCCATGGAGACTGTGGGTGAACAATTCAAAGGTTTGAGATGATATATCACGGACATATTACCTCCACATTACCATAGATATCAAAATGGGATTTTCAAATGGATGGATGGGTAGACAGACAGACTGATGGATGGATGGATGGATGGATGGATGGATGGATGGATGGGTAGACAGACAGACTGATGGATGGATGGATGGATGGATGGATGGATGGATGGATGGATGGATGGGTAGACAGACAGACAGACTGATAGATGGATGGATGGATGGGTAGACAGACAGATGTATGGATGCATAGATGGATGGATGGATGGGTAGACAGACAGACAGATGTATGGATGCATAGATGGATGGTTGGATGGATGGGTAGACAGACAGACAGACTGATAGATGGATGGATGGATGGATGGATGGATGGGTAGACAGACAGACAGATGTATGGATGCATGGATGGATGGGTAGACAGACAGACAGATGTATGGATGCATAGATGGATGGATGGATTGATGGGTGGATGGATGGATGGATGGGTAGACAGACAGACAGACTGATGGATGGGTGGATGGATGGATGGGTAGACAGACAGACAGATGTATGGATGCATAGATGGATGGGTAGACAGACAGACAGACTGATAGATGGATGGATGGGTGGATGGATGGATGGATGGATGGGTAGACAGACAGATGGATAGATGGATGGCTGGATGGATGGATAGAGGGATGGATCTGCATGCAAACAGTTGCTGTTTAATGCAATGCTGTTTAACACCAGTCTTTAAAACATAGGGCGAAATTGATCTCTACAGATTTTTCAGTTTATAGCTAAATCAGACTCCCTTATATTTTGTTCACAGCTAACAATAATGCTTTTATATTTTACCTCAGCTATGACAAGTACCAGCTTCATTATTTTTCCTCCACTAAGCTTTATCCATATTGATCCATTCCCCTGAACACATTAGTTACAATTTCCCACTGCTTTGACTGTGAAAACAAACTGTGCCTTGGCTCTGCATTTGTGCATCTCTGTGAGTGGGTGTGTTCACGATTTTAAGTGAGTGAACTGCTTTTGAAGAGGTAAATAACCGTTTTAGGACCACAATGGTTTGTTCAATACAGAAAAATCCTTGCAATTACTTCGAGTTGTGTCTGACAGACCTCTCTAAATCACATGTACACATTCCAGCCCACGGGTAGATCAGGATCAATGCCTAGATCTAGTAATTGATTTGGTCTCTCTCTCCTTCTTTCTCTGCTTCTGTCTGAAGGCTTACAGTGAGGATGGCCTGTCTGCCACTTTGTGGCCACTTGCAGCTTCCTTTTCAAATATTTGAGACATAATGTCACTATTGCTGGACTTCATCCAGTCTGATAAGCAGAACCACAGCTGAGAAGGGCAGATATTTGCTTGCCAGCTTCCCATTTCACAGTGAACAGGATTAGGTCCACTGGCTGGAGACAAAATTGTTTTATTCCATCCAAAATACTGCAGATGAGGACTCAGCTGCGAAACACGCTCATCATTATCTATCTTAAAAGCCTGCACGGGCTTTGTGAAGATTTTTGCAATCTTGGCAGGCAACATTTGCTTAAGCCTTAAACACCAACAGCTCTGGACCATAATTTGCTTCAGTGTAACACTAGAAGTTCCTAATCCATTCATCTAAAACACAGCATCAATGATAGCTTCCAGTTTCCCTTTTTGTTTAAGTTTATTTTTTAACATTTTTATGGATACCTTGAATTAAAGGCTAGGATAAGCTTCCAGGCTGCCTCCAGAAATGAACAGGATCAAGCAGCATACAATAAATGAATGGATGGATAAAATCTTTGCAACCAGTATCAGTATCTCAGTGACAGTTATGTTTCCCTGAAAGCTGATGGTCTTCTCAAGTGTTAATAAAAGAAGGACACCTGGACTTCTTCTAGTCAAGAATGTGTCATTAGCCTGGAAATGGACTGCCCACTAACAGCACAATCTCAGCTAATTTTGAACATTTCAACTACTTCCCTTGTCACGTGCCATCCTCACTAATTTTGAACATTTCAACTACTTCCCTTGTCACGTGCCATCCTCAGTTCTAGAATTTTCCAACCAATGTTGTAAACCAGACAGGTAATGAGAATTTAACATAACTTATGTACATGAATCGATTAGTGGTTATTCAAATTTTAAAGAACAGTCACAAAAGCAAACAAAACTAAAGATAAAGACTATCCTAGACATTTGAGTGTGATGGATCATTTCATCGTTGTAAATGTGCTTTGAGGCAATAAATCTTAGACTGTTGGAAAGTCTTTTTATTTCCCCTTTTTTTTTTTTTTTTTATAAGGAACATGCATTTAATGGGTTGAGAATGTGTTTTGTGCCCATTAAAGATTTGCCAAATCTTCTCTGCCAATGGAGGACAGTATTGTTTCAGCACACACCAGGGTGTGTTATAACAACAACAAGCCCTGGTTCACAGGTAAACTCAGGCAGCTCAGGTTGGAGAAATTCAATTTAATTCAATCTATTTATATAGCGCCTATTTACGACAAGTCATCTCTAGGCGCTTAAGAAACCCAGAGCTTGACCCCCGAGCACATGGCAGCATTCAGGAGTGGGGACAGAGACAACTTCAAGGAGGCAAAATATAGGTTTAGCAGGGAGGTGAGAACTGCTAAACTACTGTATTCTGAGAGACTGCAGCAGCAGTTTTCTGCCCGCGAATGCCTCTGTGTGGAGGGGGCCTAGGCAAATGCTGCTGATGACCAGCAACTGGCCAACAGCCTCAACAACTTCTGTTGTAGCTTTGATGGCCCATCTGCCAGCCTTCACTCCACCAATACCCTGGGAGACTCCCTTATCCTATCCACTGTCCTCTGTATTCAAGAGCCGGACAGCGTCTCCCCCTCGAACCTGAGACACTGTGCGGATGAGCTGACTCCTGTCTTCACGGACATCTTCAACAATCAAGCCACGTGCCAACCTGATTCAAATCCTCCACCATCATCCCCATCCCCAAAAAAACACAGATCACTGGACTTAATGACTGACTTAGAGCCTGTGGTGCTGACATCTGTAGTCATGAAGTTATTTGTGCGTATCGTCCTCTCCCACCTCAAGTCCATTACCCCCCACCGACTGGATCACCGACTTCCTGACAAACCAGAGACAGCACTTGTGGCTGGGGAAGAATGTCTCAGACATCCGGACCTTTAGCACCGGCACTCTCGGGGTTGTGTACTTTCCTCTCTGCTCTTCTCCCTGCACATAAACTACTGCACCTCCAGCCATCAGTCTGTGAAACTGCCCAAGTTTGCAGCCAACACCACCCTCATCGGGCTCATCTCAGACTGAGATGAGTCTGCCTACAGGAGGGAGGTGGAATGGCTGGTATCCTGGTGTAGCATCAACAACCTGGAGCTCAACACCCAGAAGACAGTAGAGATTATCGTAGACTTCATGAGAGTAACAGCCCCACTACCCCCCCTTGGCCTCATGGACTCTCCCATCTCGATTATGGACTCCTTCCACTTCCTGGACACCACCATCACCCAGGACATCAAGTGGGAGCCGACCATCAGCTCCCTCATCAAAAAGCCCAGCAGAGGATGTTCTTCCTGCGGCAGCTGAGGAAACTCAAGATGCTGACTAAGATGATGATGCAGTTCTACACAGCCATCATCGAGTCCATCCTCACCTCCTCCATCACTGTGTGGTACACTGGGGCCACCACCAGGGACAAACTTAGACTGCAGCCCATTTTGAGCACTACTGAGAAGGTAATTGGCTGCAACCACCCATCTGTACAAGACCTGTACATCTCAAGGACTTTTGGACGTGCAGGTCGGATTGCGGCTGAACCCTTCTCACCCGACACAGTGTGTTTAACCCCCTCCCCTGCGACAGGAGGCTACAGTGTATCCGGACAAGAACCTTCCGCCACAAGAACCAGTTGACCACAGATTCACACTCAGCCCAGACTCCTTGCACATCTATTTGCACAGTTATGTTCTTGCACATTGTACATTTGTAAATATATTTCTAGCGTTCTTTGGCTCTTATTTTGATTCTATATGCGTATGACTTCCATTAACCTGTGGTGTTTGCACCACTACAACAAAACAAATTCCAATCTATAAACATCTTCACAGAAATGGCAATGAAGCAATTCTGATTCTGATTCTGATTCCAATGCCAAATAGTACGTTTGATGTTTGTCTGAGGGCAGCACGGTGGCTTAGTGGTTAGCACTGTTGCCTCACAGCAAGAAGGTTCCTGGTTCGAGCCTCCACAGGG
>JBAMYA010000003.1:5206926-5219479 GCA_037176975.1 Arrhamphus sclerolepis
CAAAGATAGAACAGTCATTGCATTTTGTTTTTATATTTTAAATAATGTTTTACACAGCGTCCCAACTTTTTTGGAATTGTGGTGGTCACTGGGCTTTGGAGTTCAAAAGCAGTGATGGCTCTTAACCAAGTAAAAGCTCTCTAAAAGGAGGTTGGTAACAATGGTCCTTTCGTCCTTTGGTCCTGTTCAAATCCAGCAATATGTTCAACTAACAGATACAAAGTCTCTAAAAAGCACTTTCTGTATTTCTCATTATTTAAGCACCTCAACCATTAATTCTTACAATGACTGTTCTATCTTTGCAAAGAATATTGATGTCAAATAGGCTGTTGCAGTCCATAGAAAATGTCCCATCCTGGTGATGTTGTTATTCCAAACTGCATTTTTTTCCATAATTGTATGGTTGACTGTTATTTGCATAGCATCACAGGCTTTTGGTATGAAGATGGATAGAGGTAAAAGCCAGCATATTATCTTTTTGTGCCTTATATTAAAGGAGTTAACCTTATCAGAATTCCCTTTTCAATTATTCATGAGAAATTATAAATTGTAAAAGGCAATTCTTATCACTCAGTAACTGATTTAAAGGTGAAAATTTTTCATCAGTCTCTGCAGTTGCAGAAATAGCTGTGATCGCATGTTCTAATACTAACAAATGAGATTGGCTATTGTAGTCACAAGCAGTCTGTTTTTTGCTCTGATTTGTGCTTTCATTTGGTCCAATTTTAAAGCCCACAAATTCAATCCTTGAGAGGATACTCTCAGGCGAAAAGCAAAATTGGCCTGAAAAGTCTATTGTAAAATACATAAGGGGAAGGAAAAACTGACATTGACAGATCATTTCTCAATGGCACATCAGCGAAAACCACAGTTATTATCTTTTAATAACTTAAAGGTCCCTTAAATTTAACTTGGTTTTTACCTTGGCATAGTTCAATAACGATAGTTTATCATGTCAAATAGGCATGCAGTGATCCTCAGATCCTATTGCCACCTCCTTCATATGTAAATTTCACAACTTAAAGACTCGGCTCAAACCTGCAAAGTGTTTCATAACACTTTACACAAACTCGTTTGGATCCTCTCCAACATTAACAAAGACCAGCCCACTCTCTGCTGGACTCTGGAGGTTCAGACCTCCTCTGAGGCCCATTTAACTTGTATGGATATGCAGAAAGTATATCAGTTTGTGTTGAGGACAAAACATGTCACTCCTGACTGTTTGTCCAAACTTGGAAAGTTTCAAGAAGACTTCCCTCAGAAGCTGACACTCACACAAGGAGCTGTTGGCATCACAACCAACCTGTAAGTGCCAGCCCATAAATGCCAGTATTTTAAAGTAGACAATATACTAACTTACAGAGCAAATTAATTTTAAATAGAAAATCTAAGAGAGAAAATGAGAGAAATTATGGTGGAGATAAAATGCTTCCTCTGTTTTGTTGGATTCTCCCTCACCTTCCAGAGCTGTCTCTACTTCCACAGAAAGCACCCCCATCCCACACAAGACCCAGCGGTCGCTGATGAAGTTGGAACTCTTTTTTTAATGAACACACCAAAATAGCTTTTTTACTTTCTTTTTTTTCACACAGAGAATCACAGAGATTTCATGGATGGGTAAAAATGCACATTGGCAATTATCTGTAAAAACAACATTAAATCCCCGATTTAAAGACCTCAGAAAACATATTTAATCATCCAATTAATGCAGTTTACCGGACCCTTTAAGCAAAACAATAGGCACACATTCTTTCTGCTCATATCTGAGTATTTTAATTTTCATATTGAAATTTAAGCAGAACCACAAATTTATCATTCAATAAATTAACAAACATTTTATAGAATGAATGATTTTCACAGGCTGATTTCCTCAGTTGACAACTACATTTTGAAAGAGGCTGTTTACATATAAATAAATATACAGACCCAAAGGAAATACATAACACAAAATCAGCAATATTCAAAATGTAATCCCCTCTCTAACCAAAGAGAAAAAAACACCAATTCCTACTTTTACTTGGTCTCTTATTTGAATGCAGATGAACCGATTAAGTGTTTCTTGTTATTGTATTATCCCTTCCAGCCTGCAAACTCATCTTAAGGTGTACAGCAGTAAGAGTTGTTTTTACATATTTTTGTTTAATATTCTCCACACATTCTCCATTATGGACAGGTAAGGACTGCCAGTGGGCCAGTTCAGTTCCAGGACCCTCTTCTTCTTCAGCCATGCCTTGGTAATGCAAGCAGCATGAGAATCTGCATTGCCTTGATGAAAAATACAAAGGGGTTCCTGGAAATGTCGCCTTGTTGGCAGCATGTGTCACTTGGAAAACTGAAACCCTGGCTTTTGGACTTGTTGCTGATAGCAGTCTGGATGGTTCTTTATCAATCGATCTAACAATCAAACTTAATAGCACCTTTCCTTCAAATAAAATAAATCTCAAAGTGCTTTGCAGTGAATGAACAAAGAAGAAATGCATTAAAGTAAGATAGAAAATAAAGTGAAAACCATGAAAGGAAGTACAAACTAAAAACAATAATTAACAAATTTAAAACCTTATATAAATCCTGGACTAAATGAATAAGTTTTGAGTTTACGTTTAAAAATGTCCAGATCTGTGGCTCCTCTCAGATCCTCCGGCAGGCTGTTCCACTGCTTCAGAGCGCAGTAGCTGAAAGCGGCTTCGTAAATGTTTTCGTTCTCACTTGTGGAACAACCAAAAGAGAAGAAGGATCTGAGGGACCTCCCTGGTTCATAAACTAAAAGCATCTCAGAGATGTTCTCAGGTGCAAGGCCATGTACTGCCTTAAAAACTGTTGAAAGAATTTAAAAATCAATACATAAACTAACAGGTAGTACTCTCCTTCTGGTCTTTGTCAGCAGTCGAGCTGCTGAATTTTGAATGAATTGTAGTGACTTTATTGTACTCTTTGGTAGACCACTTTGGCAATGTTTTTATATATTTCGTCACAAAAAACAAAAACAAAAAAAAACACAAATTTGAAATACTGACTTGACTGACTAAAATATCGATTTCCACTGTGTAATAATCCATTCCTCTGAGCTCAAAGATGAAAAGATGGCCAGTCGCGAGGAAAAAAAACAACATGAGGCCTTTTTTTTCCCCAAAAAAATTCCCAAAGGAATCTTTGGCTTCTGTCATGGGGTCCATCTTACACTTGCACCCTTGCTCTTTACACACTGACATTCCTGCAGATTCATTTTATTGTTTGATAATATGATGCACTGTAGAGAGGCTTATGCAAATCCCTTCCAGTCTGGCAGTTTGATCATTTTCTCACACGTTGACAATTTGGCCTGTTTCTGCTTCTTGTAGTCTTTCATGGATACTGCTTTTGTACCAAATCATGATTTCAAAAACCTGTTGGCATCATGGTTTTGTTAGGTGTAAATTCAGTGCGCATTGCATGAATAATTTGAAAAAATGCCCGTATGTCAACAGATGAAGTGAAATTGATTAGAGAAAATTAAAAAGAAAATACCTTGGTTTCATAATGTCTGCAATGAAAAAGAGTCAGAGTAAATGTTTGAATGTGTCCTTCTGATATGGCATCATAGCAGCCTACCACATCTGAAAATGATGAAGGATAGAGAAAAATTGTCGCTCAGTTTTATAAGTAAATTCATGAACTTGCAAAACCTAAAAGGTTTGGCGGTTAATATCTAGACTCTGACATGCTGTAATCTGCTAAACACAGCTACAGCATAGCTTCAATTTTCTCTTCATCGTTTGAGGCTGTGTGCAATGAGCCCAGTAGTGAGCAATTTTCAAATCTGAGCTGTTAAACTAATACAATCCACTTTTGTCTTCAGAGATATGAACTTCATTTTCACTCACTGTTGTCTTGCCTGTGTGACACCAAGATGCTGACTTATAAAAAAGAAACTCTGGTGTGAACAATTAGTTCAGACTCTACTGCAATTAAAGTTAGACTAATTTCACAATTTAACCAAGAGTAAATTACCAGTAGCAGAACTTTAGAGGCCTAAAACATTGATAAAGGCTGAATAAATGGATTAAATTGTTGCTTAGGAATCTGGCAACACTTGTGGAGCAGCACTGCTGTAGCTCCTCCTTCACTCTAAAGATGTCAAAGGAAGCACTTGAGTTGACTAATGTACCATCACTTTTTCTCATCTTTATGCAAATATATACAGCAAGGCACCCCAAAGTCTAATCAGATCATCTACTGTCTGACACGAAAGAGAGCTTGTATATAGTCCCATACTGAAGCCATGCAATCTTAAGGTATGGTAACTAACTATTCTAAATTAGTTTTTGGCTTTTGGGCTTCATCGATGTGCATTATTGAAAATAGAAACAAAGTATTCCTTGTATAAAAAAAATAGGCAGAAGTGTAGAGGAAGTAGTATGTGTCTATATTAGCACAGAGAAGCTGGGTGTTTTGCCTTCACAGAAGTAATTGAAGAGGTGTTACATAGGTTGCTTATTTGCTAAGGTAACTGAACAAGGTGCTGTAAAAGTCATGCACTTGAGATTTATAGTGTGTGGACTATAAATCTTGGACTCAGTTAAGACTCAGAAGTTAGGATTTCTGATTTCTAAGTCAGGTGTTTGAGGTGGAACACCCCCTGTAGTCGAACCTGAAACTCAGAAAGTCGGGGAAACTTCACCTGCCCAGACTCCAGAATCCAACTGAGTAAACAGACAGATGCTGATTATAACAGTTCTACAATCATGTTTCATTCAAATAAGTAAAACAATCTCTTAGTGGTGTTTGCTGGGGTTTTTTTGTTTGTTTGTTTTGTTTTGTTTTTTGTCTTTTTCTTTTTTCGGGGGGGGGGCTTTTCTTTCTTTCTTTAAAGAAAACCATATGATGGAGTGTTCTTTCTTTAAAGAACACTCCATCATATGGTTCTCCATTCATGCTTGGAAGTCAGACTTTCTGAGCTTCAAGTCAGAATTTTCAGCTGGATGTCCAGCAGTGTGTGTTTGTGCTGCAGCCTCTTGATGTCTTCAGGTGTCCCCTGCCCTCACTGGAGGAGGTAGCTGGACCCCGACGTCTCAGCAGAGCCTCCGCCTCACCAGAGACAATACCCACCCACTACCTCTTTCATGTGCTTCCCTCAGGAAAGTGATGCCAGTCTGTCAAATGTAGGACTAAAAACCTTGTCCTCTGGTGCTCTTGTTTTTATTCATTTAAGTGTGTTTAATTATTTTAATTTTCGTGGAATATGTACATATTGATGAGCAACATTAATTTTGTTACTTTGTCTACTGTTAATGTAATGACAATAATAGATGTGTTTACTTTTGACTTTGACTCTGAATGAAGAATTCAAACTTGGAATGTCAGCGAAACTTCTCCAAAGCAGAAAAAAGTGACTACTTGCATCAACAGAGTCAAGTAGTTTTTTTTATTATTAATAGATGTGTGTTCTATACAACATATAGCTATGTTATGGATTTGTAAATTATTGCCTACAATAGCTGGTGGCAACAGCCAGATGATATTTGGAAAGAAACTTTGGCACATAACTGGAAAATGGTCAGCTCACTGGTAGCCACTGTTAGGAATATTAATTCATAACGACACTATGCACCATAGCAACACATAAAATAGTAGGCTACCATGTTCACGTCCAACTTAATGAGAGAAAAATTAGAGGGAACTGTAACAATGATCTGAATCGTCCCTTCATTGATGCCAGGGCGTGTTCAAGTTGAAATTTCCAACTTGGACAATAATTTTCAACTTCCAGCTGCAAATGGAAGGCACGACTCACTTTCCCCAGATAGACATATTCGTGTAATGCAGGATGATCAATGCCGGGAAATTCAAATTCATCCTGCAAATACACAACATCGTCCTTTAAATGTGCAAATTTCACATCATATATATATGTGTATATATAGAATATATATACATAAAGCAAATATATACATATATATAGGCCTATATATATATTTGCTTTATCTGGAAACTGCGCGGGCTGACGTCAGTGGAGGTAAGAAGAGCGGGAGGGAGGAGTGATGTTGGAGGGTGGGGGGAGGTGGGGGGCGCTGTGAACGCGCCCGACTGATCCCCGGCGGAGGGCAGCGAGGGCGCGCATCTCTGTCCTCTGCTTGCGAAGCGACTGCAGGGGAGCCAGATGCCCGACTGCGCGCCGCTGCCTGTGGATCCCCATCCCGGATACCAGAGCAGGCGAGAGCCACAGAGCATCTCAACCCCTGACGGGAGAGAAGGAGAAGAGAAAGGCGGCGAAAACGGAGTAAGAATTGGCGTTCTGATGTCTTTTCCCCCCTTCCACTGGCTCTCTCTGCTTCAACCTCTACTTCAAATGAAGAGCTTCTTTGGACTTGGAGTACCGGGCATCCTCAGAAAAAGCCCCCGTCATCCCACTCTGCTCCTGCTGCTCCTGCTGCTGCAGAGCTGCTCTCTGTGAACGGAATATATACGGCTACAACCGTCCACCAAACCATGGAGATTATGTGACGTGGATTTATGTTTTTTTGGACCTTTTTTTTTTTTTTTTTTAGTAAAACTGGACATCCACAGTAACATCGCCCTTTCTCTTTTCTCCCTTCTTTTTTCATTATTTTAATTTCTTTTTTCTGTTCTGTTCTTTTGTTTTGTTTTATTTTGTTTTTTTATCTGTGCCACTTCATGATTTCGTGATTTTTTTTTTCCTTTTTCTATCTTGCTTTAATGTATGGTAATAGTTTTATGTGTTGATTTATTTATTTATTTTTGGAGAGTGGTGCTTTTTGATTTGCGGGACTCGCAGAAGTAGGATGCCTCACAGAGAACATTTATGGGGAGAAGATTCCGCGAAGCAGCGAGTGGGAACGAATGATAGTCTCCATCTCCATCTGTGACGTGCCATGGACGGGAAACTTAATTTGTACCCACGGAACCGATCGGGGAATAGCCGTCGTATCAAATAACTACTGCTGACAGCGATCAGGTAACGTGTTCCTTCAGAAGAAAAAAAAACCCGGAAAACTCCATATGTCTGTAAAAAAAAAAGAGAAGTGTTTCCGTCTGCATACACCATTCCCTTTTCAGCCTGTGTAAGAATTTACTCTGTCATGGACATCCATGTGTGAGAATCACGCATCCAACCTCTGAGTCAGCCAACAGGACAGGGTATTTTTGTTTGTTTGTTTGTTTGTTTTGTTTTTTTCTGTCTGTAGTTTAAGGCGCCTGAGCCACATCGGCGGTTTAACAACAGTGGGGATGCGTGATCTGTAAATCCCCACGCACATCTGAGCAGTTCAATTACAAGCTACTAATAGAGCGCAGGTGGACAGCTGAAGCCCTCCCCCCTCCCCCCAATACCCACTCCCTCAGTGGGAAACACAGGAAGCTGTATGATGGTCCCTAAAGCTACTGGCAGAAATGGAACTTTGCGCAGTGGCCAAAAAGAGGCACACACACACACACGCATACACACACGGACACTTTTATTTCTATCATCAGCACGGGTTTGCCTTTTTTTCCCTGCTCAAACCCGCGCACTGATGGTTTTCTCTCCATCCGTGTGCGTGTGTGAAACGGGGAAGTCGAGTTTGGAATAACATTGATAAATCAGAGTTTTTTCACTCTTTCCCTAGCACCCCTCCCCCTCCCCCCACCAGAGGCTGGAAATGATTGTTGGCAGGAGGACGGCTCCTGCGTGGCCTGATTAGCGCTGTAGGTTAGAGGGGCCGATGCCGATTTCCCTCGCGCACTGTGCGCAAGAGTGAATGAGCGAGTGGGCGCCTTCTGCCGCTGAATGTTAAAGAGCCAGGATGTACCAAAGAGCGCGCGGTGGGGATTGAAGGTTGTGGGCATGTGTGTGTGCATGCGTGCGTGAGGGGGAGTGTGTGTGCGTGTGTAGAAAGCCCCTTGAAATCAACCTGACTGCGGTCCGATGCATTTGCGGGCTTGATTCATTTATGGCGCGTCTGACCGGTGCGCGCGTCTGCCGCAGTGCCGTCTCCTGCTCAACCACCGTTGTTATTTACAGTAAAAATGATAACTGTGCATGCGGTTTCGGGGAGTCTGGAGGAGGGAAAAAGAGAAGAAGAAGAAGAGAGAGAGAGAGAGAAAAAAAAAAAAAAAAAAAAACAACGGCTCCTCAGACACTCGGCTTTAGGAGCAGGCAGGTGGCTCCCGCGACGATGAGCCGGAATGACAAGCGGGACTCGACAACGGGAGTGGAAAGGAGCCTCCAAGCGGTTTCTTTCCCCGAGTCTCTCTTTTCTTCCCATCTGTTGAGCTTTCACTGCACGCATCTCTATTCAAACTCACATCGCTGCCTTCAAATTCCCCCAAATAATGACTGTTAGGCGCACGGAAGCAGATACCTCGATTATGTTGTTACTTAAATGGCCATCTGTTGTGTTAAACTATTCCTCATAATATTATTTCTTTTTTCCCCCCACTACTGATCCCAAATTCTGCTGCAGCAGCCTGTGTGTGAACTACAGTGTAAGCCTGCAGGAGCACAGCATTACAGTGCTTTTGGTTCTTGGCAGCATTGAACGTCTACATCAGTATTCCTCAATCCGGTCACTGGGAGCCACTGCCCTGCATATTGTAGATGTTCTCCCGATTCAAGGCATTTACTGAAGTCTCAATATGATTTTCTATTCACACATCCTAGATGGATTGTTATAATACTCAGAGAAATGCTGCTTTGCAGTGCTGCAATAGTTTCCAGTGGTGCTATGAGGATTTTTGAGATCCCAATTGCACGTTTCCTCAAACTGGCACTCCTCCATAATACCTGTCACAATGATCTCCAATTCAATGTAAGCAATGACATCTGTTTTATTGAGCTGTATGAGTAGTTAGTTTCGATGAAGAGGTCACAGTTTAGGGAATTCTGAGCTCTTGATGGTCATTAAGAAATGATTCACTATGCGAAACAACACAAACCTTGTACATTTTATAGCAGTTCATTGAACTGTGTAAGTGGTAAGCTGACGAGGTATAAAAATCCACATTGTGTGTGTTTACTACTATTTATGAGGCCAGAATTGTTTCTGATGGTGTTTTTTTCTCTTTTGTCTTTTAATTGCAACCTGAAGCTGTTGTAGAATATATAATAGCTATTTTGGTTCTCAGAAAAGTTCACATTAAAGCATCAAAAATACAAAATGACTGCTTTCTTACTCAGTTTCCTTCAAAGAGATCTCTTAAATTGAACTACTATGTTCTACATCTTAGTGCATCCTCTTATATGATAACATTGGTGATACACGTCTCATTGCAACCGTCATCATATCCACGTTCAACATCTTACAACATGATGTAAATGGTCCACACTGTTGATTTGACCAAAAACACATATGAGGAGGAAATATGGGGAGATGTGCAACATTAGTCCATAGACTTCCATGTTAGAGCCCACAAGTTTAAGACTCATTTTATTCAAATATCCTTAAACTATCTCTTGTTGCTCTCAGTCATGAAAGCTTCGACTGCCTTGCATGACACGTTACCATCTTCCATCTCAGCTGTGAGATGTGGACAAATGAACCAATCAAAGTGATAACAATTTGCTGCTGCTGATCACTTCAATGATGGTGGAGCTCTTTCCATCCTTTACCAATATAAAAGCACACTGTAAACATAGTAATTTTCAAGTTAAAGCTCTGGAGTAACAATGGCCATCAACAAGTGCCATCGTCTGTTCTACCTGACTATATATTCAGACTATATTGGAGAGAAACCACAGCTGTCAAATAAATATCCTGACTTGGCATAACAGAAATATAAAAGTCCACAAACAAATTTGTTCAGATTAGGATTTGTGCTTAAATTGATGTATACATTTAATCACAGCTGAAATTATTGTTGAACAAAAACGGTCCCAAAATGTATGAATTCCATCATATGGACATCTGAATTAGAGAGATGTCTGATGTAGTTTCCAGAGAAAGCCAAGCATTGATTGAATCAGAGCAGGAACAGCCTCTCAGTGTGTAAATCTCCAGTTTAGGGATGGGAATTAGAATAGTTTATGGATACAATTTCCAGCGTGTGTCCTCAAAATGGCAAAAAGCCTCACAATGGAACTGCAATTACTGTGTATGATGCCCATTTTACATCTGTTTTAATCCACAACTCCCATATGTTTATCTTTTCTTACATTTTCATTTGTCTTGCTCCACAAGCAGTGCCTCCCTCTCCTGAATTTGTTTGCTTCGTGCCAGTTTGGTTGAGGCCATTTCCCACAAAGATCTCCAGAGATTTGCCTCCCTCCTTCAGGAAGAGCCGCTTTATGTGGATTATCTTCCAGCATGGATTGTCTCATTTTCATCCGCAGAAGGAGTCCAAAATGAGATCAAGTGCTTCATTCACAATTGTAGCTGGTGTCTTGTTCATTATGGCACCTGTTCAAAGTGACATGCTGGAAAAAATGGTCTTTACTGGTCCAAGTGAGGTGTTAATGGTTGTCACTTTGGGGGAAATCAGGAAATGAGGAACTTGGTACGATATGGGATGTGTGGCTGACTGTGAAAATGTGCAATATAAAAACTGAAACTCAGCTCTTACAATTTTGAGAATTCTCAATTTTGCACTCATACAAATATTTCTTTTTTTTATTCTTTTCACAGAGACACAATAGACAAAAACATGGCAGGGTGGATTAAAAACAACAGAAAAATGAGATGGAGAGTAATGGCTACACTATCACTTGACAATCATCTGAGCATCTGCTGGATGTGAAACACATATGATAGCATGACACATACCAGCTGAAGATATATTAAAAGCACCCAGCTCAGTGGCAGTTTTATAAGGCCTATAAATGTGGCACTCATAACGTCTTCAATACCCATCCACATGTCATGCACTAACGCAGCCCATGAAATCTTTCTCCCTGAATTCCCATTCTTTTACACACACACACACACACACGGACACACATGCATGGTGCACCTTAACCTCCCCCTCACCTGCCTCTCTGTTGATTTCAAATCTTGCTTCTGCTCAGGCAACTCTGATGGCAAGCATTCATCAGTGCACACACAGCAGAGGGGAGAAATCACAGAACAGAAAGTGATGGTGGTAAGTGTGTGTGTATACGTGTGCACACATGCATGATGTTTAAATAGTGCACATGGGCCAGGCGACAGCTTGGCCTTGCGTGGATCACTGCACCCTGGTTGAGCCATTGTTCCTCCGTCCACCCCTTATGTGTACAGAAACAGTCTTCCTCCACTTCACTGGCCTTTTCCTTACAAGCCCTCCCGCTGTTTCTTGTCCATTTGTTCAAGCCCCGTGCATATATTGTGCTTTTGGGCTACTAATTACTCAGATATTCCTTTCTTTCTGTCTCAAATCACTGCAAAATGCTCTCACTCATTCCATTTATGGCTGCAATAGCGAGTCTGGTATATAATCCAAGCTGTGGATGTCTAGCTTCTTCTGTCAGTGGGGTTGGCTGACCCTCCTCAAGTAACTTGTGCTGACAACAGATCATAAGACTTTTCCTCCTCACACTCCGAATCTCCACTGTCATTTCTTTAAAACTCACCCGTCACCAATCCAGGCCACAGTGCTGCTAGTGAGAAAATGCGGAGAACTATCAGGTTGAACGAGGGGTCAGAGATGAATGAGCACGCTGAAGCTGCATAGCAGAATGAAAAAGTAAATAAATATAAAAAAAAGATGATTGGGGGGGCAATGCAGAGAAGCAGAGATTCTCCTTCTTTTCGCTTCTGTCCTCTCTGCCCTGCTTCGCATGCTCTGCCATGCTCCATTTGGAGCCGCAGATGCCTCTTGTCGCTGGGGAAGCATTTATTTGGCGCTGCCCCGGGTGACTGTGTCAATATTTGCAGTTATTGCCATTTTGGTTTGGGGCGCCTCTAAAAGCATGACTGAAGCTGGGGTGAGGCTCAAGCTAAAGGAGAATATACGGGAAACAAAAGGCCTGGCCTCTCAGTCTCACTTTGTACAATTAATTAAGCCTTTTGGCAAGAGAAATGAAAAGGATGGGCCTTCTTGAAAATAGGTTCCAGGATCACAATTCTGATTAATACTGATGGCACGAGGGACAAGACACTGCCACAATCCAAACACAGAGAGCTGTTAATTCAATGAGTTTAGTGTTAATAAGTCTCTTTGAGCAAAGATGAATGAAGAACCTTTTGCAGGGCAATGACTGTGCAATTTGAGATTGTTACTTTGTGCACTCTGAGCTGTGTGAGCGTGTATATGTGCTCTCAGTTGGTGATTGACTGCATTTCAGCAGTAATATTTGCTTTTTATGTCATGTTTTTTGTAATGTGTGGCCCCTGGGGATTGAGAGAGAGCAGCAGCTGGCAGATTGTATTGATTCAGTGCATCTAAAGCTCCTGTTTTATAGAATGATACAGGAGGGCCCAAGAGGATTCCTTAACTTAACATGTTTTCATGATTGCTTTTTTTCAGCAGCTTACAAGACAAGCCTTCTTTTTGCATTCCCAGTCCACCTCGATGACTCGTTTACGGCTCCCTTTTTTTCAATATACTCCGTGCAAACGGGATTATTGATGGTTTGATTATTGCAGCTCATAAATGTGAAAGATTA
>JBAMYA010000003.1:5222257-5235403 GCA_037176975.1 Arrhamphus sclerolepis
TCTATCTATCTATCTATCTATCTATCTATCTATCTATCTATCTATCTATCTATCTATCTATCTATCTATCTATGACACAAAGCAGTGCAGATTGGATTCTTGAATAAAGGTTTTAATGGAACCTTTGCTTTATCTGCTGCTCTTCCTAGGTGCATTGCACTGTACCACAAACTTCACAGCATATTTTTTAACTGTAAAGGCATATCTGAGTCAAAATGCCAGCAGCACCAAGGATGTTTTTTTTCCACTTAGAAAGTAATACATGTCAAGCAGTACATATCTATAAGACATGACCTTTGAAAATATGACGCCAGCTGCATCTATAGTGGTCTGCACAAAAATGTTTTACAAAGCAGGCAATGCCGCGCTACCTATTTACTTTCTGCAAACCTGCTTTAGATCTGCAGTGATTGCTTCAGTTGTGCAGCTTTAAATCAGTAGAAGCCTTTGGAGATGATTTGGGTATTTGGTCATATAGTGATTTATTTATTGTAGATAGAAACATTTCCCCCTTTCTCCCTTTTCAAAAAGAGCCAAATATTATGCAGCATTTCATCACGGATTTATTTGACTCGTTTTTATCAATATCAAATATCAATTGATTGTACAGCAGAAGAAGGAACTCTGTGCAGAAGCATTTCTCCCCATTATCTGACATTAATTTAATGTCAACTTGATGCAAAGCCTGCATCTTAGCATATCTCTGCAGCTTAAACTGGTAATTAATACTTTTGAACATGTCTGATTGTGATGTTATGAAACCATGAAAACTGTAGTTTGCAGGGGCTAAATGTTCAAAACTGAAGCAGATACATGGTTATGTACAAGGCACTGCTTACATACTTAAGGCAAAAGCAGTTGTTGTCATTATTAACTTGACTAACTTTTGTCTGGCTCCCAGGTGAACTCAGGTCCCTGGCATTCTTCAAAGTCAGAAAGATCTCGCCGCACTGCCAGTTATGTCTATAAATACTCTGTGCTGTTTTATTGTTGTTTTTCTTTTTCCAAAGTTCTGTTTTTAAGGAAAGCCTCACTCAAATTTGAACTGAGCAAACCAATTTGTGAAACATTCTTAAGATAATCTGAAACACATTAGAGATAAATGATGATGTCAGTTTGAGTTGGATTGTTTATCTGTGTGAAACATTTATTGGGCTGCATTGAGTCCAGATATTCAGGCACAGATTCTGTCTGCATGAGAATGATTGTCCTCTTTCACTGTCATTAACATTTGCATTTCAATAGTCCTTGCTTGATTGAACACCAACAGTAGCAGAAAGTGGTTTGGCAGGGCAATTTCGTTTTTGCTTCTAAACAAACATGAACACTTATTGATGTGTCTTGTCGTCGAATCAAGACTCCGACATTCTCTTTTGCCTTCATTGTGCTTTTGGAGAATGTTTAATTTCCTTTTTGTGTCTTGTTTTGCCTTTGTGGTCGTTGTTTTTTGCAGTCATAAATTTAACTTCTACTTATTTTCTTTTCTTTTCTTTTCTTATTGGTACTATTGTCCAACATTTTAGGTTGGTAATATCACTTTGGGCCAGTGTGAAATACCTCAAAAATAGTTCTTTTTTTCAGGTTCTGATGTTAAGTTTAATTAAGATGTTCTGGTTTTGTTCAGTTAGTCCTTGTTTACTGGTGCTGGTTGCTATTAGAAAACCCCTGTTCTGTATTTAATTAGCGTTGACCTCATTTCTGTGTGCAGTAATCATGTCAGCTTTATTATGTGTTTTGTTTGTTTTGTTTATTTTTACAACTTGGTTTGCTTTATTCCTTGTTTTATTTTATTTTTATTTTGGTTTGCTTTCTGCCCTCACTTCAGAAGTGTCCTATGCTACCCAGTATGTACTGCATATTGACATGGCAATTGTAGAATGTCAATATAAAAGCTATTGTGCTTTGATTGCTGTGGCCCATTGCATTATGGGATATAGAGCGCTAGGTTGACTAGTTTTCTGTGCATCATCTAGGTATTGTTTGTGTGCTATAGATTGTGCAGTTGTTAGCATGCTGCACACTGTGCTCTACATTTTAGCAAGGTCAGTACATACATGTATTGTAGAATGCAGTTTTGACAAAAGGCCCAGGTTTGACTTCCTGATTTCCACTCATCTGGTGAGGATATGTCCTGTCCCCTTTCCTTTGTTCTTTATGAGTTTACAGTTTCATCACCCACAAAGCCCTTTTCTTTCATTGGAGACTTTTTTGAATGCCTGTTTGTGGACTCCCTGTTAGTGGTTTTCTTTGTTTTTTTTTTTTTTCTTTCTCTCTCTTGGAGTACCTACCCTGCAGCGGTGAGAGTTTCGTTCAGTTTATAAGTTAATTAGGACCCTTTATTCTACACCAGGGTCTCTCCTAATGAGTTGTTTCTATGTTTGGGTCCTCTCTTGCACCCATGCACCACAACAGCTTCCCCGTTTTCCAAATGAATTGACATAAATTGCTTCACACGGTATTGGTTCTCGGCGAATTAATGCTTGTGTCTTAATGTCCAGCTATGCCTTCTCCTCGCACTCTCGAGAGGTTCACGTGGCATTTATGTGAAATGGCTCAACAACTTTTAGATGTCATAAATTTTAGCAAGGACACACAGAAGTCTTCATCTGGCACCATTAGAATTTTTTAATTTCCCTGATTATTACTTCTTTGATGACCTGGTCCACACAAAGCCTGTGCACTGTGTTTAGAAAGCAGTTTATATAAATGAAAGTACTTCAAGACGTCTATGATATCATTACCCTTCTCTGTGAGTTAGTGTTTAGCTCTACTGTAAGTACTGCTGTGCCCAAGTAGATTTTTACTTGCCAAGTCATCATTTCCTCTTTCTGTTCCTGTGTCTTATTTGCATTTCTTCCTTTTCATCTTATATTGATGTGTGATGCTGTTATGGCTTTGGGCACACGGTATCTTCATTATTACAAATATGAACATAATTCAGAGACCAGGGTGTCAATTTTAACAGTTGGTGACTTGTGTCCCTGTTAGGATGTTGCATAAGAGTGTCAAATGCAGTTTTTTTGACATCACCTCACCATGAACATCCATGCCAGGGCCTGTTTAGTATTTAAAGAACATACATGTTGCATCAATCTGGCACCTACAGTACGTGTGTGATCCACCCTTTCCAGTCATCTTTCTTAATAGTGCTCTGACTAGTAATTATAGTTTGGTGTGATTTTCATGATCAGAATTCTCCTAGCCAAGTGTCATTGTCCCTGATGGAAAAGTTCACCTTTCATGCAAGGCAGGAACATCTTTTCTCCTCTATTTCTGTTCCCTTTCTTTACATCTCTTCTCCGTCAGTGTCTCTATATTTCTGTCAGTGCACAAGGCGAAGAGAAGAAGTGAAGCGGACAAGAAATATATCCCCGGTGAAAGACAGGTCTGGATAAATAAAGAAGAAGTATTCTTAGAGGGAAAGCTTGAAGAAGACAAGGGATGGGAATTTTTTTCTTTTCTTTTCCTTTTTTTTTTCTTTTTTCTTCTTTTGTTAAGGCAACTGTCAGATTTTGAGAGGACAATGAGCAAGGGGAAAAGGAAAGGTAAAAAGTAAGGACGGTGTTTGAGGTGAGGAGGAGATAGCTGGATGGGGGATAATGAGAGGTGGAGCACAAGGTCAATGTTGGTGAAGGAGATGAGGGTAGATGCAACACGCTGTGTACAGGCAGATATAGAAGCCCTGCAGCCTGGTAGATGTTTGCTTAAACTAAATATGCGCTTTTGGAGGGAAAGTCATATGATAAACAATTTTAAGATAAGATTTCATGGAAATATTTAAATTAATCTCCATTCACCCCACACCATCAGTGCTTGCATCCATTTAAATACCAATAACAATCAGTATTGAAACTCCTAAGGGTAGGAACTAAATTTGGCCGCACTCTTGCATCTGTAATTGCTTGTCTTGATCTCACTCAATCCAGGTAACTTCGTAAAGCAAACATGACAGCTTCTCCACTCATATCTGTTGTCTTCAAGCAAATTAGAAGCTGCAGTTTTATTTACAGAACCTGAAAGGTATGAAGTGACAGCAATTAAAATATATTTTCCAAGCAAACATTTTCTGTGATTGATCATTGTCCATCAAATCCAGACATCCATCCTCTCCAGGATGTTCATATGACTAAAGTTGTGTACTATACATCTTTTACATGATGATTGTCAGTGATCAGATCAAATTGATTAAATCAGTTTCAGTGCCATCAGTTATGACAGTGTGTTAAAATTCAGAGAAAGGTATTTAAATTAGGTTATGTCTGATTCAAGCCCTGCAAAGCAGAACTGACAATGAAGGTATTGAGAAAAAATTTGTTTTATGCAGATCTTTTCTCTCAGAGAGTTTTTCACCTCATTTGTGTTATAGGTATTTTATCTGCAAACCCCCTTTTAGAATTACTAGTTGGAAAATTTTATGAAACTGTTCAAGCTTTAAATCGTTCTTTTGTATTTTTTTTTTAATCAAACATTTTGGCTGCCTACCTTCTTTCTTTAAAAGAGAGTATTTGGTAAAAATGTCATGTTCTAAAGTAGCTTTTGGGCAAATCCAGCTTACCTGTATGGTATTACTTTTTCTTTGCAGTCTTTTTTGTTGTTGTTTTCCCTTTTCCTTTGAAATTCTTCCTCTAATCCACAGCATTCAGCAGGAAGCTAAAAGCTGCCAAATACAGTTGTTTACTGCAAAGACATTTGATCCAAGGAATTTTTATTTTTTTGTATGTTTTTTAGTTTGTTTTCCCTCAGGAGATACATAACTTCTGCACTTCTCATGACTGCACTTGTACGCTCATTCCTGTATGGTGAATTCCTGGCTTTTGGTCAGTTACTGAGCAACGTAGCAACTACACTTATGTATAACAAACAATATTTGGCCCGTGTGGCCTTGAATGATGCCATTTACTGAGGATGACAGTAGCCCCCAAGAGTCACATTTCCAACAAAGATGTGCCAAATCTTTATTTCCTTTTGGTCATGCCTGAGCCTTACGAGTCTTATAACATTTTTCCCACATATGGCCCATGCAACACATCCCTGTGGAGGTGGTTCTGCCCAGCTGCATGAGCAGAAGTGATATGGCGGCTCAGGAGGTGTGAGGGACTGATTGGCACACCTGTGCTGCATGTGCTGATGTCTGTCCCTTTACTTAAGGAAGCCAGACAGACCTCATCTGAAAGAGACTGGCTGATATTTGGGCAGTTCAGAAATCGTTTCACTTCCAAAGTTAACAAGGTCAAGTCAGACTATTATCTTTTAAAAACATCAAGTAATTAAAAAAGAAAAACGCACAAATTTCTGGAAGTTGATCAAATCTACCTGTGGAGATACTTGCAGAAATGACCTACAAAATACTATCTATGATTGTGTTGTGCAGTCGTTTGTTTGAATCTGTACAATCAGGTTCAGTCGCACAGGATATCCAGTCAGCATCTCTCCCCTCTGCCTCTGCTTCTGGCTCTCAGGGTTTTAGCTTTAGCTTCACTCCTTTCACTGTGTCTGAGATTTGTAGAGCTTTAAAAAGTGTTGACACAAGTAAATCGGCTGGTCCAGACAAGGTTGATCCATTCTTTTTAAAGGTTGCTGCTGATATTATTGCTGAACCTTTAACTTTTATTTTTAATTCCTGGAATCTGGAAGTCGGCTTTTGTTCTTCCCCTACTAAAAGGTGGCGATCCCAGTGTTGTTGACAATACAGACCAATCTCTAAATTATGTAAAAATACTGGAAAAAAGCTTGTCTATGAGCAACTTATAGTTTATTTAGATTCAAATGATATTTTGTCAGAATGTCAGTCTGGTTTCAGGAAGCAGCACAGTACGACTACAGCTGTTGTCAAAGTGGTGAATGATATCATTGAGTCCCTAGATGATAAGAAATATTGTGCTACTCTGTTCATTAATCTGTTAAAAGAATTTGATTTAGTAGATTATAGTATTCTTTTAACAAAGCTTTCACAAACAGGCTTATCTAACCAAGCTGTTGTATAGTTTAAAAATTATCTGTCAGAGGAATGCAGTTCATACAAGTGGCAGGGTTGCTCTTCAAGTCTCCCTATAACAAAGGGTGTCCCCCAGGGCTCAGTTCTTGGACCCCTTTTATTCATTATTTATGTTATTTATATTTGCAGGAACTTACTCAAGGCTACATATCATTTTTATGCAGATGATGCCATTATTTATTGCTCTTCCAATTCTTTTGTACAAACTTTTAAATCTCTTCAATCTGCTTTTAATCCAGTTCAGTCAAATCTGATTCAGCTTAAACTGGTTTTAAATACACAAAAAACAAAACAAAAAAACCTAAGCTCTTGTTGTTTTCAGGTGGTAAATCATTACTTTTGGTTATCCCTACAATTAAAACTGTTATTGGGGCAGAAATTGAGATGGTCAAATCTTATAAGTACCTGGGTGTGATCATGGATGATAAACTCTCTTTCAAGGAACACATTAACTAACTTGTGTCTAAACTAAAATCAAAACTGGGTTTCCTCTACAGAAACAAGGTTTTCACTCAACAAGTCCGAGATTATTTAATCTCAACAACATTCCTTGCTCTTTTGGACGATGAATTCACCAGAACAATATGTAAAGAAACTGGATTCAGTATATCATTGGACTCTTCGTTTTATTACTGGCTGTAGATATCGATAGCATGTCCACCATTGTCATTTATATGCAGCTGTTGGTCGTCCTTCTCTTTCTGTTCTTAGACAATCACATGTGCTCCTTTTTGTTTATAAATGTATACTGGGACAACTTCCTCATACCTGACTATGTTGATGTTAAGTCCTACACCCGTGATGGACTTTGTTCCCAGGCGGTGTTGCGGCGGTTAGGAATATCAAAATCTGACACTGAGCCGGCATACCAGTACCAACTATGATTCTTAAATACTGTCTTAAATACTGGTTGTGGTCGGTTGAGTTGGTGCTGAATATGTATTATAGGTTGACATCACCTGCGATGGACTGGCGGCCTGTCCAGGGTGGACCCCTGCCTTTCGCCCGAAGTGAGCTGGGATGGGCTCCAGCAGACCCCCGTGACCCTGTACAGGACATAGCGGGTATAGATAATGGATGGATGGATGGATGGTTGACATCACTGCTTTATGTCTCTGTGCAGGACTGTCTGGCTCTGACATGAATTTGGGATAACATCTAACATCACTGCACAACCACCATACACTCATTTACATTCCACTACATTATCAAGCAACTCACTACATCCACTTTCTTCTGTCCTTGTCTGTCTTTTTGTGCTTTACTGTTGGTGTATTTTAGTCCTCCAACAATGTTTGTGAGATCAGACTGTCAAGAAGGCTGAAGGACACATTCACCCACACTTCTCACTTATGCACAAGAAAAATTTGCTGCAAGATCAAATTGCAATAAAATAAAAAGTTTGTTTCTTTTTTGTCAATCTTCGCTCTCACCCAGCACATGTATGCAAAAGCAAAGAAAACGTTTTAACAAAGGAATCGTAAAATCTCACCTGTGGTCGTTCATTGTATTTGCTAGCTCAGACCCCCATTGCGTGACATTGCTACAATCCTATATCCCAGTACAGGCGTAGTTCATGATCTTCCATAAGTAAGTCACACATGCCAAAAATAGCTCAGATTCAAATGTGTCTATTACCTGGGCAGTATAGGAAAAACCGTCTT
Source organism: Arrhamphus sclerolepis (assembly GCA_037176975.1). Classification (NCBI taxonomy): domain Eukaryota; kingdom Metazoa; phylum Chordata; class Actinopteri; order Beloniformes; family Hemiramphidae; genus Arrhamphus; species Arrhamphus sclerolepis. Next base: position 5,229,917 of record JBAMYA010000003.1, read on the forward strand.
GAGGCAGGTCCCACTGCACTGTTTTTCTCTGTAGTGATTATAATGTTCATGTGTGTTGAAATTAAAGAGTGGGACAATATTGCAAATTGGCTTTCATTTCATTTCAGTTTTTTTTTTTTTTTTTTTCCATTTCCCAAACATAGTTGTTCACTTTAACAAAGTAGTTATCTAAAGAGAAAACTTAGACACAAAAACAGTTAAATATCCAATTAATTTAACAATTAGCATAACACTTCTGAATTGACTTTTGAATTGAACATTTCCTGAAGTATCCGCAGTATTTTAATTCTCACTATCAGTTTCAGTCTCAGTTTCTGTTTTAATCATGTTTAATCTCCACCAAAGCTCTTAAATCTGTTGTGCTGCTTGAAAAGGCTTCACTCTTTGCAAATACAATGTTTCAACTCAACCATTCATGCCAGCTTAGAGGAACACATGCATAGAAATAAAATGTTCAGCTCACTTAAAAGCTCTCAGACTGTTTAAGTTCTGGTTGCTCTAAGTACAAATGTCTTTTCATGATTTATTTGTCGACATAGAGAAAAGAGAATATGTAAAATGTTAATAAAAGATGAATGCAATGATTTGCAAATCTCATAAACCCATATTTTATTCCCATTAGAACATCATTAGAACATCCAACACATCAGACGCTGAAATTAAGACATTTTACCATTTAATGGAGAATCATTTTGACTCATTTGATGGCAGCAATACATCTCAAAAAAGTTGGAATGGGGTAACAAAAGGCTGAAAAAGTAGCTGGTAGAAATCAAAAACAAATGGAGGAGCGTTTGACAGTGAACTGGGGTAATTGGCAACAGGTCAGAGACATGACTGGCTGTAAAAGGAGCATTTCAGAGAGGCAGAGCCTCTCAGATGTAAAGATGGACAGAGGTTCACTGATGTGTGACAAACTGAATCTAAAAACTGTGTAACAATTTCACAAAAATGTTCGGCAATGTAAAATTGCAGGGACTTAAGATCCCACGATCTATAGTACATTTTATCAAGGATTTAAAGGCGTCTTTGCTCAAGGAACAGGGTCGAAAGTCAAAGCTGGATGCGTGTGACCCTCAGGCAGCACTGCATTTGAAAACAGGCATGATTCTCTACTGCACATCACTACATGGGCTCAGGAATTTGTGTGTGTGTGTGTGCGCCGTAAAATCCACAAATGCAAGTTAAAACAGTATCAGGTAAAGAATAAGCCATATGTGAACACAATCCTAATATGGCAACATCTTCTCTGGACCAAAGTTCTTCTATAACGATCTGATACAAAATGGAAAACTGTTATGTGGTCAGATGAATGACAATTTTGAATTATTTTTGAAAATACCATGTCCTGCAGAATAAAGTGGAGTGGGACCATCCAGCTTGCTACCAGTGGGCAGTACGCCTGCATCTCTGATGGTATGGGGTGACATTAGCCTTACATATTTCAGCAAGACAATACTAAACCACTGACTGCATCCATCACAACAGAATGGCTTCACTGGAGAAGAGTCCAGGTGTTGAACTGGTTTGGCTGCAGTCTAGACCACTAACAGAAAACATTTGGTGCATCATAAAACAAAAAAAACAGCAAATGAGGCCCAGTACTGTTGAGCAGGTAGAATCCTGTATCAGACAAGAATGGGAGAATATTCCTCACAAAAAACTCAAAAAGGTATAGTGTCCTAATTTCCCAGATGTTTAGACAGTTGTTAAAAGAAGAGGGATTGCTACACAATGAGAAATATCACCCTATTACAACTTTTTTGAGACGTTTTGCTGCCATCTGTGTCAAATTGAGCTAATATTTTCAATGAAATGGTAAAATGTCTCAGTTTCAACATCTGATATGTTCTTTAAGTTCTATTGGGAATAAAATATGGGTTTATGAGCTTCGCAAATAATTGCATTCTGCTTTTATTTGTTTTACACATTGTACAAAAGGTTTTTGGAATTTGGGTTGTTAAATAAAGGGATTGCAAAAACATTCTTGTTTTTAAGCCTAGAGGGCAGAGAGACTGATACATAATCAGTTCATTATGAGATCAATGAAAAAGGACTCATGCAAAACTTAACATTGTTACGTTAATGTTATAGAAAACATTATTTGACAGTAATAATGATAACCAGCCGTGATAACAGGTGATGTCAATGATAACCAGCTTTTACATAGCACATCCTCAGATTTGTGCTTCTTTTTTGGATCTGAACATGCTGTAAGTACGAAAGTATTTTTCTTAATGAAATGTCATGTAATGATTAGTGTTTACTGTCAACATGATCTATTTTCTGGGAATCAGCATGTTGTTGAACTAAAAGAAGACACAAGAAAGTGGAGTAATTTTAATGAAATTCACCAAACACACGTATATCTTCCCTCTGATATGTGACAATTTCCCTAGAAGGTCAGATCTGAGAGGTGTTCCTATCAGCCTGATGGAAACTAATGAGAATGACATATTGAAATTCCTATTCCAGAAATAGATAAATAAACTGGAAAAGTAAAGCTTAGCCAACTTTTTAATGTTGCCATTCACTGTCACAACATAACCTAGTTTTAGAATCCTCCATGTTTCTTTGTTTCTCTACCTGGAAACACACTTTAAGGAGTGTAAGAGTTCAGAGTTGTGATTGTCACCTTTTTATTTTTTTTCTTTCTCTCAAAAAAATTGTCACATAATTTTAATTGTCTCCCGGTCAGTACTGCAGGCAGATCACGTTTTGTATTTATTTATTTATTTTTTGTTATTAAGCAGCAGCACGTGGGCTCCTGGGATTTGTATTTGTACTGTCTTCTTCCCGAGCCACACCCAGAATGTTTTTTCTTTTGTTTGTTTTGTTTGTTTTTTAATTGTTTATTTAAAAATACATGGACATCTCGGGGAAAGATGCAGTCTTGGTAGTAGCACCTGTTTCTTTAAAATCCAGATGTAATTTTCTGCTTTAATGCCGCCATCATAAAGTATACGATGTGTGTATACATTTGATTTTGTCCAATGCTCAGAGACGACCTCATATCATCATAGATGCTTCTTGGTCTTGAGCACACAATGTCCATTTCATCCAAAAATGTCTGGAAAAATGATTTACCTAAACCCAGTACATATTTCCACAGTATGATGATGGTTAATTCAGGAATGTTGGTTTTTAACGCGTTGTCTCAGGTATTAAAAATGTCAGTGCCCAAGTTAGATGTGCAACTTTGACTGTTACACATGGAAATTCCTCCAAATTCCTTGAATTATTTGAAAATATTATGCATTCAAAAGAGTTCAAAATATACAAATCCTCTCATATCTTGTGTTTTAAAACATTCCAATATGGTAGTTTTATGTATATGTGTGTGTGTATGTGTATATATGTGTGTGTGTGTATATATGTTATATTTATATATATATATACATATATATATATGTATATATGCACACACACCTGCTTTGCCCTGGTTAAATCCTATCTCTCTTTTTTTTTTTTTTTTTTTTGCTAATCTGGAGTTTTAAATCCCCACAGCACAGAATCTCTTTATAGTAAAGGTGTTTATGTTCTTGCCTTTATATCCTTTCCATCCTTGCAGGATTTTCTTCCTTGTGAAGGACGTATTGTCCATATTAAGATGTGAAGAAGACTCTAACACAAACACACAGTCTGGAGTCGTAGGCGTTCACCTGCAGCGTCAGCTTTCTCTGCCTCGATTCCTGTCTTCTCCTTGATACCGAGCCATAAAAACAAGGAGAGGAAATAGAGAGGGAGAGGAGATAATGAAATAAATACCCATGCCTGGCAACACTTCAAAGAGAGAGTGAGAGCCTGATTTGCTCCACTGCAGCAAGAGAGGGAAAAGATGTTACATAAAAAGAGTAGATTGGGAGATAAAAGAAACTATAACCTCCACAATTCTCCTATTGATAAAATCTGAGACCTCTTACCCATATATCTAAGCGTAACATTTTTTTTTTTTTAGATGAATGACTGGAATTTACCATTTGCTCATTATATTGCATAATACAGAAGCAATGAGTTAGCTGAGTTCAGAATACTATATTTGTAGTAATATAGCAATGACTGTTTAAATTAAATGCAGTTTCATTCAAAATAACAGCAGTGTGTTTAAAAGAAAAGGTAAAGCTTACAAAACTTATAATACAGTAGCTTTTTTTCATACACACAAATGCACAACACTGCACATTCTATTTCAAGTCAAAACATCAAGAAAAAACATTGTGGAATTTGTTATTGCTTTATAGAGAGTGAAGAAAAATTAATACTGTTTAAAAAAATGGAGGAAAGAATACCCAATATATAATACACTGTTTTTGGACTAGAGGGTTGAAATGAGTCCCTAGGGCTCTGAACTACCTAGAGCCCTGGATGGACCTAAAAATATATGCACATAAATATATATTCTGAATAGTGTGTTACTTGATTGTGCTTTGCTGGAGGCCTAATGGCACGACTTTTCACCAGGCCCAAAAATCAGAATTCCTCAAGTGGGAAACTCCTTTAAAGATGAGCCTTTAAAGCAAAGACGCTTAAATTCAGTGCCTTTGCTTCTTTGTTTATTTCCATGGGAAATTAATGTGGCAGAGTTTCCCACAATGTTCAGTGATTTTATAACTATTAAATAATGACAAAGAGCACTGGCTATAAATAAAATCCGTAGAAGCAAATGCATAAATTTGTGACAGTGTAATCATATTTTTATTATAATTAATAATACTGTAATTCACACTTTTCTGTGCACTGGATGGCTCAGAGTTTTAATGATTACTGTGTACAACAGCAAGAAAAACAAAACAAAACATGCAACTAATATCAAGACTTAGTCAACTTGCAGTGTTGCTGTAGGTGTGGAGGAAAATTTACACACTATAAAATTACACACTATGTTATGTTTTACTAAATATATAATTAGCACATAATATTTAATTAGGTCACTAGTCTTTATGATTATTGTGGTTCACATGCAGTATATATGCAATTCTCTTCTTAAGAATCATCTGACACACACATGGGCAGCTGTAAGTCAGACTGACCTCACCTATGGACAAGAATCTTTCAGGCTTTGGTGCATCTTATTGGCCACAGGTCAAAAAGCCTAATTATATGTGTAATCAGGTCTTCTGATGCGTCTTGAGACTCAACAAAGACATGTATGCTCTCCACGGATAACAGAGACGATTGTTTCCCATTCGTCATCCTGTAAACTCTAAACAATGTAAAAGGAGGTATCTTCTCAGAGCAGTCCCGCTGTTGTCCTGCGCAGCTGTGTTGACTGCTCTCCTTTTTGTGCACAATTTTTTTCTTACTAAGCTCATCTCTCTGTTGCTCATTGGTAATATGAAATTTGTCACAACAGTAAATGTGAACTTAAGCACTGACAAGTTATCTAAACTAGTAAAAACAAACAAATAAATAAATAAAGTTTGTAAACCACCAGGTAAAAATGAATCCCACATAAAGAGGCTATATTGTCCAACAATTGTATTGTCC
>JBAMYA010000003.1:5245448-5272693 GCA_037176975.1 Arrhamphus sclerolepis
AATTTACAAGATATTGATACATTTCTCAATGATATTAACCTCCCTCGCCTTACAGAAGATCAAGTAAAAGAAATGGATGAGCCAATCACCGTAACAGAACTCTATAAAGTTCTTCAACTTATGTCTAAGAATAAATCACCAGGTCCTGACGGCTTCCCTGCTGAATTTTATAAAAACTTCTGGGACATTCTAGCACCAATATTTATAAGACTAACAGATGACATTAAGCAAAAATCAAAAAAAAGCTTGATTAATATCAACCGCGGGAAAAACTTCTTGATTTTATGTAAATGGAAAAAATTGTCAGCCACAATAAAAAACAAAAGATTTCCTCAAATTGGGTGGAGGGTGGGGGGTAGTGGCTCTCCTGGTGGGGGTCACGTCTCCCCAGTCTCTCCTTACCTTTCTCCGTCTCTACTGTCTCCTCCTTCCTGATGGCTGCCAGATCTGCATTTCCTGCGGGGGGTGGGGTGGCCTTGTTGTGGTTCTGGCTTTCTGGGTGCTGGGACCTTGACCCCCTGTCAGTGGGGGAAGGCTTTTTGGGGGTTTGCCCCTGGACCTTAGGTTCCTCTCTGGCCAGTCCAGTCCTGGGAGGTGGGAATTAGCTGGTGTTTTCTCACCCCCGGGAAAATCTGACTAAGATAAGGACGGTGGTGGTAGTACTAGTGGTGACAATTACCTTGGTTGCTACTAATTCAATTTAATTCAATTCATTTATATAGCGCCTATTTACATTATATATTTATGTATGAGGTGTATGTACAATATCTGGTGTGATATATATTCCACGGTGCTTATATTGACACATTTATGGTGTCCTCATTCAGCCTGAATTGGTACAGAAAGCATTACTACTGTCACAGTGATTGATGATGAATGCTCTGCAGTCCTCTTCTTTTCATGGTGATTGAGAACCACAAGGTACAAGGGATAAAGAGCACCTTGTTGTCTCAACTTGTGTTTTCTATGCCACCTGCCAATAGCCTTTTACTCACAAATGCCAAAAATTTCACTTTGAGGGCATATCATTTCATGCACATAAAATTCTTGAAATATGTCATGGATATTGATTGGAAAGAAGCAACTGTTTCTCATTACAGTAAAGAATATCTTCTGAGGATAACAAGGCTGGTATTATTGTCCTCAGTCATATGTCAATATTTCACAGAAACATCACACAGTGCTGTGCATAACATTTCATGTCACTCCCAGCAGCAGGTGACACAGTTGTCTCGTCGTTTATTGACCTGGCTTGCTTTCTTTGCTGGAAATCGAGACTTAATACTCACAGTAGAAAATGATACCTTTTTTTGCAACTCATGGCAAGATTTGTAATATTGAGTATTTATTCTGTGACTCAAACATCAGAGATGTATGTTTAAATTGTGTATTTCTATTAATTATTCAAAACCGGAGGTTGTGCACTTAAACTAGCTTTTAATAGCCTTTTCATATTGTGTCATTTTGGGACTTTCCATTCAGTGTATTTGGCTTTTTTTAAATGTATTTTTTTACTTTTTCTTTGCTTTGAAATAACTATTCATCTTATAGCACATAATATAAGAAGAGTTGGGACAAATTGGGTTCTATTAATTGTGTCTGTGACAGTTACAGTTACCGATCTGGGATGAAGAAGGAAGAAATAAAACATTTGTTTTGATATATTTTTAATTGTTATTACAAGTATTTTCTTTGATAAGCGAGAGCTAGTAAAATAAAACCAAAAATTCAAGAATGACAGGACTGTTACACTCTCACTCCGCGCTGACCTCAAGTGCATGTGAAAGCATGAGATTTTTTAGGTCACGGTTGTTATGTGTGGTATAAATGTTCACAGAGTCAGGACAGCTGGAGTTCTGTTAAAATTAGTTTTCTTTTGTTTGTTTGTTTTCTTTCATTTTTCCTTCCTTTTTGTGTGTACTCACAGTAGGCAATCCATACCGTGCCGAAGCATGATTGAGTTCTAATGTCAGGTTTGTTTGACTGGTGAAAGTTTTTCCTTCCGTGTTCAAGCACAGCACGATTCCCGGGTCAGTGGCACGGTTGGAAAAGGCATGCTTGAGCATCGTAGGTTAGCACTCACTGTATATGTGGAGAACATATGTGAAACACGCATGCACGATGTGCGAGGGAAAAAAATGGACTGCATCTGATGAGAAGAACTCATGCACAGATTCATGGAAATCAGGGCTACACAGTATAAGGAAAACATTTGATATCATTCATCATAACAGAGATCCCAAGAGAAAGTTGCCTAGAAAAACACCATTCCATGTGGCCTTTTGCCCACCAATTACCAACAAACAAAAATGTAGATGGAAAAATAGAAGGGAAGAAGGCAGAAAAGAAAACTGAAGTAATGTAGTCAACACCAAAGTAAGCCAAGATGGCTACCACCCCCCTTTCCACCTCCTGCACACAATAAGACAGTGGTGACAAACGCCAAGAGTAAATGTGTTAACTCATAGACATATAAACAAACTATCCAGTCATGTGACCCATAGATTCGTACAGAGTCTTTGACGCCCATTTGTCCTCAGACCCTGCAAAGAGGCAGGACAATGGTGTCAAAGCAAGAGTAGAAATGAAGCGGATTTTTCTCCGCACCAGTCACGCAACAAACCCGCTACACGCATGCAGGAATTGCTCCCTTTTTTTAAAAATCGAGCGAGCGTGGAGCGATTTCAGCAGAGCGGGTGAAATTTTAGTTGAGCGGGGAGCGAAATTGAGCAGAGCGTTCCGACGTGACTTTGAGTGGCGGAGCGGATGAACGAAAACCTACGTGAGCGGAGAGTGGAAATTCTGAGCTCTCAGCTCCGTTCACATGCTCTGGCCAGAGCTAGTGGCTAGCTCTCTTTCAAGCAAGTCAAATGAATCCAGGCATCTGATTGGTCAGCTTCATTACTTAATTTAAATTTATCTGATGTGGTACAAACAAAATCACCCCCTATAAAGTTGTCATGGACATAAAATGTAACTGTAGACCAGAACTGATTTTTGTACCAGGCTGTACCGTATTTTCTGGACTGTAAGTCACGCTTTTGTTAGTAGTTTGGCTGGTCCTACGACTTATATTCCGAAGTGACTTATATATCAAAAATATGCGCCATGTCATCTATGGCCACAAGAGGGGATGGACTACACACATCCACACACTGGTAGTCAGCGGAGCTGCCATCCAACAACGCTGGCTATACAACCAGTCCTCTTCACAACATATTTTTTGAAAGATGAAACTAATACTCCAGTGCGACATATAGGGTCCATACTTTCAATTCTGCTCCAAAGTTGTTGTTTTCTAACGTTGGAGTCAATGGGGATTTGCTCTGTTTTGGAGCCAGCACCTAGTGGTCAGTCGAGGAACTGCAACAAAACGTACTTCCTGGATGGGCTGGATGTGGGAAGGTTGCCACTTAGTTTACCTGAGGTGTTTAACTCACAAAATTCTTTTGCTTGAGTGCTTGTCTCTATGTGCGTGTCTGAGTTAAGTGCATTAAAAGAGGTGGCCCATCCCATACACGCCTTAACTTTCTAGTTCAGTTTGAGAATACTGCATTAAAAGAATCATAGTATGTGATTAGGGATTTCTTTTGGTGTGGGCAGAGTAAGAGGCAGGAGGCCTGTGGGACACTGCCCACAAGTGACTGGAGCAGATGACGTCCTGCTTACCCCCACCAACTGGATTTGCATCACAACAAAGACCCCGTGGAAGTCAGATTGGGCCGAATCACCACCCATGCCACGTATTGTACATCCAATCTGGCCCTGAGCAGAGCTGTTGGCAGCCAGATACAATACAGCCCTTACAGCCACAACCATGCAACCTGTAAGCACAAGTCACAAAAAAAGATCATGTTGACATTGAAAAGGATGCAAGTAAATAATCTTTATGAGTGGGAGAGCATTGTATCTTAATACAAGATCGCTAATCTTTTGCAGGGAAATACCTGTTATGCCTAAGGATGTGATGAATTTGTTCCAGCAACATGCCTTAAATGTACACATGTGGGAGGACGACAGAGACAGAGCATACGGGGGCCAAATAAAGACTGAAACGTATCGAGCGGACTGGGATTTTGTAAGGACTCTTGGGGCCAGATCAATCTAGCATCGAGCAGCCAGTAGTCTGTCACATGCAGATGCTCACACACGTTCACTTACACATATAAAGTCAGCTCATCCTCTCCTCATGGAATACTATCAGCTTCTTTGGTAATTAGAGCAGAGAGAACTGTGCGAGTTTTTCCATGTGTGTCTTCAGCAGCATGGGTGAGAGGTGTTTATTTTCAAACTGTGTTGGCACATGGTGCACACAGGTGTTTTGATTACCATTAACTCTACTCAAACACATGCAGACACAATGAAAAATGCACACGCACACAGATGCTTTTGCTTGTGACAAAGAGTAATTGTGTGCTGTGGAATGCAGTTGCTGTGGAGATTTTTTCTTAAAAGAATGAAGAAAAAATGAGTGTGCTTGTATGTGTTTGTGCTGCACACGGTAACTGTGGCAACAGAATTAGTATTCTGTGCTCATTGGCTATGTCTCTCTCACTCAGCACTGAGCCCCTTTATGCTCCAGGAGAAGTCCCAAGACACACACACACACACCTTGTAATTTTTGTCCATTCCTTTTTTTTTTGTCAGGATCGATTGATTTTCTGCGCTTCGGCCAACTTCCTGTTGATGGCATTAAAAGTGTCATAAATCAAGATAAACTGAAAATGTAGTGTTCATAGATATAAATGAATAGACCCCTTCGTCCAGCTTCATTGTGGACTGCCAGCATCTTAGGTGGAAATTATTCTTTTTTTTTTCACTAAGTATGTTTGCTTGATAGTTTGAATGCATTGAACCACACCAACAAGTCACATACCTTTCCTCAAGTTTTGATAAGATCAGACTCAGATACAATCTACATATGAGGGGAATTCGGTCAGAGATATTAACTCCCATACAACTTCTTGAGTCAGATATAACTTAGAAGTTGCAGCAGATGTTGGTTTTCTTGTGCATAAGAGTACATGTTAGTGAGTGTGTCCTTCATCAGCTTTCTTTGACAGTCTTATCTAACATGCCCCCAAACCCCTGATTCTTTAAGAGAGGACTAAGATCACCAACAGTGGAGCACCAAAGGACAGGACAGACAAAGAAACAAGACAAAAGACAGGCAGTGATACGTGTGTGTAGTATGCTGGTGCATGTGGTGTTTGTATGGTGTATATATAGATGAATGTCTGAAGGTTTGTGTTGTGATGTTGTTTGTGACCCCCATATCCACACTAGAAATAAAGTAGTCCAGCAGCCAGAACTAAAGCGGTGATGTTGACCTTCAACAGTTTCTCAGCATCAACCAGTGACCACAACTACATGCTGGATCACAGTTAATGCAGATGCACAGGGTGAGGGTCATGCAGCATACCTCCACCAGTGCACTGGACTTCCCTTCAAGCCCAACAGGAGCCATTAAGCCTGGCCCAATCCCCTACCAGCAACAAGCCCAGTCATGGCAATGAACCCCACACACCACAGAGGCAACAGAAAAATGGACTGGGCACCAGCCAGCACATCTAGAACACACCAGTGACACTGAGTCCATGGCACAAGGGTGTTAGAAGGGTGTCCTCCAGTCCCCACACCTGCACCATCATTCCACAGAGGACAATTCTGATGATGTGCAAATCTCATAAATCTATGTTGTATTCACAATAAAAGATAGAAACATGTGCTTTGAAAGTGAAGGCAGCTCCATGCCTCAACAAAGCTGTAATATCATGTAGCATCCTCTCTCTCTTGCTTTTTAACAATTGTCCAGAGACAGTGTGTCTGGAGTTTTGGGAGAGGATGGAGGATGGCACTGGGTTGGTACACAACAAAATGTAGTCTCAATGAGCCCCTGTCAAATCCCAGCTGGGGCCTTTTTGAGTTAAGCTTGCATCTTTCCCTCTCACATATGCTGGCCTTCGACAGCAACAGTCAGGAAGCTCTTTTCAATCTTTGACACACAGAATCTGTTTTTCTCAAAAGCAAAAGGAAACATTGACTTTTAGGCCACAGATCAAATCTTCAGTGTCTGTCTGTTTATCTGAGATGAGTTTGTACTTCGAGAACGTAGTGGTGTTTTTGTACTGGGTTGATATATTACTCACTCCTTGCATTAACACACTTTTGTTACATTCATTATATTTCTGAACGTAGAGGATGACTGAATTCAATAATAATGTTTTTTTGTCCGAGGTACTCCTCAGTCTGTGTGGAAATATTTATCACAGTGGCGTGATGGTTTCTCATGCAGTACTGAAGCTTGAAGGTTGCTCACATCTAATGATGGCTTCTGGCCTTGGCCTTGACTCACTCACAGACACCCAGACGCTCTCAATCTTTTCATAGTATAATGGACTCCAATAATGATGACCTGTCTGGATTACAGAAAATAGACTGTAAGCACAGAGTTTTCAAAAATAAATTCAGAAATAATCAGTTTTGTTGAAATAAATGTAACATACTTGAATTACATTGCCATGATTGCATCACTTTTTAACCCTTTGATGTACCCAAACACAATTTTGTCATTTTTGGCTTTTCTCTCGCATATTTCATAATTTTTTTGTTTTTATTTGTTTGTTTGTTTTTGTGCATATTGTGCATGATTATATATGCAAGGTTGTACATTTTTGAGTGGTCTCAGTATTTTTTAAGGATTTTTTTTTTTTCATTTTTAGCCTTTTGCACATTTTTGTGCTCTTAAGAATCCATTCAAATCACTTCTTTTTAATCTGCTCTAAGGATATTTAATGAATGTTGCTTCTAATGTTTCACATATACCAGGCTGCAATAACCACCATTAACAAAAAAAAAAATCCAGTTTGCATGAAGTACATTGAAAATAAACAATGTATTGTTTTTTGTTTTGTTTTCTTAGACCATTCAGAGTTGCATCATGACAAAAACCTGACATTTTAAGGGTTAAAATTTTGAAAAAACAAATCTATATTTGACATGATTAGTATACTGGTTTAAAAATAGAGAAAAAAACTTTAAAAAAAATTGTTTTTATAAGATTTTATAGCTTGTTTTTGTTACACTTTTGTGTCTAAGGGTCTTTAACATAACTTCTTTGAAGGTGCCTCTAAGGGTTGAACAATATGTTGACCAGAGTTCCCAAACACATTTAAAGTTCCTATATTATGCAATTTTGACTTCCATTCATCTAGATCAAGCATCAAGAGTAATTTTGCATTCATTGCAACTCAAAAGCTCTCTGGGTTTGTTACATCATGGAGCCTAAATTTTGTTTCTCGGTGTGAAACGTACCACAGAACATCTCTTCTATGCTGTATATGGTAGCTTGAATAAACATTAGTGTTGCCTTTTTGGGCTTTCTCTCAACAGTTTAGTGTGTTCCACCTCTCCATTTGGCTGAGCTAAACTGGAGCATATTTAATTATGATTTAAACATTTTTAGTTTGTCTTTTTCTTTTTTTTGGACCAACTTTTAAATACTTTTCTCAAGCTGTTTCCTCTCATAAACAACTTAATAGTGAAACCAAGATTTCTGGATAATTGGCTATCTTTTGTGACATCTGTAATGGCTGCGTTTGATGCTGCTGGGAAACTCTTTGGGATTTGACAACATGAAGAAGAAAAGGGCAGATTAGCACCTATTTTGACGTAAAGAGGTAGAGAGTTAAGTTCGTACACCAAACACAGTAATTCCAGCAGTTCAGAAGACTTGCACAGCAAATGTGTGCGGGGAAAAAAAAAAAACCAAAAAAAAAAAAACCTTAAACATAATTTGTTCTCTGACAAGCTATTGGACAACTGGGAGTAAAATGAAATCATTTAAGAAAAACAGTACAAGTGAAAATGGACGCAAAATATTCATGAGGATGTTGTACGATCTGGTATAATATCCATCCCTAAACTATAAATATCATCCAGATCCCAGTGCTTGTAACTGGTTAAGGGAATAGGATGGGGGGGCAAAGGCTGGCTCTGAATTAGGTCCATCAGTCTGCATCTCATAAAACTTGTATGATGTTAGGAGGCGAGCGCCAGTGTAGGCTGAGTAGAGGGATGGGAGGAAGTCTGGAGCGACATGTGAGGAGATGAACCGAGGGGGAAGGGGTTATGGCACCAGTAGGCCAAATAGCTAACCTCAAAAGCTCTCCCCCTTGTCCCCCGCCACTTGAAACCGGGTGCACTTGTGTGTATGCGTTTGGAGAGACGGTGTGAGTGTGAGTGTGTTTGATATGTGTATGAATGGATGACAAAACGCCACAGAGCTAGAATGTGCTTCCAAAGGCTCTGGCAGCTCAAGAGCAGTCATAGAGCAATTCAACGATACTGTAATACAGAGAGATATTGCTACGCCACACACACACACACACACACACACACACACACACTAATGCAGTCCATATCAGTCTTTGGACCACTGACTCCCTGTTAAGCTCCTGTGACTTCATGTGATCGATTAACTGCAGTAAATACACACGCATCCCACAGTGCACCTGTGCCCACTATGATGTGACACATTAGCTGAAGTTCTTCATTTTTAAAGTGCGTGAGTGTTCATGCTTTGTTTGAAGTTCCATTGGCATGATGACTTAAAAAAATGTTCCTCTGCCAAACTCAAACAATGCAACAAACAATTCTGACAGATTTTAGTGTAAATATCTTTAGTCTTTACTATTTTAGTGTACACATCAGTCTTTGGTTGTGTTTGTGTGTATAGGGACTGAACAATGGTACATTTGTATAAAGAAATACTCTTTTATTTCATTGCGTTGCATAGACAGACAGCTGTGAATGTCTTCTAAGTGAAAGAGAAGCTGTTTTTTGGATAAGTTAAGCTATCAAAGAAGATCCTTCATTATTTCTGTCAATTTGCCTACAAGGTATCAAAACAGGCTAAAAAGATGCTACAGTATATAAATCAGTGGCATGCCATAAAGTTGATTTTGCAGAAGCAATAAAGTTGCTCTCCCTGAAAAACAACTGTGTAACATGATAAACAGTGTGAATGTTTGCAGGAAAAACACAGTGGCTACAGATATTTTATTTGACCAAACACAATAAATTCAATCCCTCCAAGTAAATGCATTGCTCATAACCTTGAGGCCCAACAAAAGAAATACAGTACGTACAGTATACTTTCTCATAGGAAATTCTTTATATGAGCCAGTGCCTTTCCATGTCTATGCCTTCTATAGTGGTTAGAATACTATATGTGCTTGGAGCTGTGGAGATACCAGCCTGAAATTGTTTTGAGAAGTTTGTGCCCTTGAACACTTATGTGCACGTCTTTGTGCATACGACTGGATAGAATATAAATTATGGATTGCTCCAGAGCTCCACATTTGAGTAACTTTAAAAAAAAAATCTCCACTTACAGTTTGTATCTGTCCATTAGCTGACTCATTATTTGAAGCAGAAAACAAGTAAATGGGTAAATAACATGTAAGCTTCTATAGCAATTATCATTTTGAGTGCATGTGGTGCATCATGTTGGAGGTGCATCACTGCGACCCATTTGGTGAACAACTGGCCACCTGAACCCACAGCAGTTGCACTCCATTCAAATCTGCTTCTGTATGAAGCATGCAAATCATAGGTGCTTTTCATGACCCAAAGTGTGTTGGCTGGATTTAACTTGCTGAGCCATCCAGAAGATTTAAGCCAGCAGTTTAATTACCTCTTGGTACTGTGCAGTGATTTAGTGTGAGTGGGACCTGTCACCTCAGAGGTGGAATGATACTGAAGTGTCATCATGGGTGACAACCAGTTGTTATCTAATGCCCTCCTGGATGTGCTATAGATGCAGCTTCCATTCACTTTCAGAAGTAAGCCGATGGTATTGTCACCAAGAGAGAGATATTGAGACAGACAGAAGGGGGTTATTGAAACCAAACAGCAAGAGTTTGACAGATTGCCCACCATTATGTAAATGAATTTTTCCATCACATTGTGAAGAGAAGATACATTTCCGTGCTGTTGCCTTGACACATTTGGAGCAAACATACAAGGCTGTGCATTTACGAAGGCCTGCTTGATGCATGACAGAACAGTGCTTTACTTTCTGGCTGTCACCCACACCTCCTCTTTCCCCTTAGAATGTCCTTCATGATGAGTGCCATAAGGACATTCTTCCCCCAGAAACGTCTCCTCCGGGAACCTCATTTGTGTTCATCTGGCTTGACATGAGGCAAATCTGTTTGTGTGACACAGCCTTATATGATAGACAGTACTATTTATCGTAATACACCGAAAGAGGCTTCGAAAACACACATGGATATATGTGTCCTTACAAGCTTACAAACTATGAAACATTATTGACCGTTGCTTTAAACCCACTGATTGATCTTCACAGCTTCACATCTGATCATTCTGAGGAAACAAAAAATTAATTGTACTTTCATCATTTCACTTATTTTTAGTTTTATATTTCTTAAATGTCAGAGGGTTGGAGGTGGTGTGGAGGGGTTTTGGATGTACTTTAATACGCCCAGATTTTATGTGTTTATGTCATATTTATATTATGTAAACATGAGGGGTTAGCGTATTAAGTAACAAAACAAAAAACATAAAAAGTATCATTTCAAGGAAGTGTGAGCATGTTCAAAATGTGTTTGATTTCACTCGCTGGTATAAGGTCTCTCAAATACAAATAAAACCAAAACCACGATAAAAAGTTTGTCCCAAATTCAAAGTGTTTATCTGTTATCTTTCCAATCCCAAAAGCATCATCTTTAAGAATAAAATGTTCTTTGCGGCTTAAAGTTGCCTGACAACTACGAGCTCACAACTGATATTAATGGGTTGGGTGACATTAGCAAGCCGCTGGCTAAGAATCAAGAGGAGGATAGAAGTTGTAGAGTATCCCCTTAAATAGAAATAGGGCTAAATGTTCTCTGGCTTTATTGTTAATTGTATTGAAGTCGTCACATTTTCTGTCTCCTACTGAGCTGCAACCTGGCAAATAAACAGGATTTGAGTCTAAAAGCAGTACACTATGAAAGCATGAACTGTTTCGTTGTTTGGTGTTACCCCCCTCATATGTTAGTATCTGCTTCTGGGGCTGTTCTCTCTAAAACATGTTGAAGATACAAACGTTTACGCTAACAACACACGACAACATGTTTGCCTGACAGCTTTTATACATCTTCATGCCACTGCCCTTTCAGAGATATAAGCACGTGTTAATGGCATGTACAATTTGTATTGTGTCTTTCTGCATGCTCCACTGTGTAATGTAACAAAGAGAAGTATAGTATTACGAAACAGCTCTGATCCCCCTCCTGAGGCTGGGATTCACTGGGTAGTGATGACACTCAGTGAAATACTCGAAACACATGAACCCAAAATGCGTGCAAACTCGCATTAAAGGAATATGCTCGTGCAAGTAAGGGCAAACGCAATGCTCACTCACAAGCAGTCAGCAGAGAGGGCAGCATAAAAGTTAATGCTGAAGGAATCTGGAAGCAAATTGCAAGAAAAACATGCAAGATTTTATTCGTACAGGTGCTTCCTGCAGCTACAACAACCTGCAAACTCTCAACTCTCCCTAAAGATCACTAACAAACAGCTTGGTCTTGGTGACCACAGAGTAGCATTCATTTGTGCCCTTGCTAAGTTAAAGTTTAACTTCATTAAAGTGTGACTAGTTCATCTCCCCCCTCTCTCCAGGCCTCTCGTTCTCTTTTTGTCAGCTCACATTAGCATCACCAGCCAGTGTGTGGCAATTAAGTATATCCCTGGGCAATGAGGCCCTATTTTAAAATGATTATAAGACAAGGAAATTTTGCCCCATGAGTTTAGTGGAAATACATGGGAGAGGGCACCTGCGTGTCTGTCTGTATATGTGCATGTGGTCGCTGTCTGCGCATCCTTTACTTTCACTGTTCCTCAATCTGTTCCACTCATCCATGGCTCTTTGCTTGCAAGATAACTCTCCTCCTCAGACTATCTCCAGTGGTGCTGTGAAAACTTTACTCCGTCCTTCCGTACCTCTATCGTTCCTGCATGCTGAGTAGAGATTATATCATTTGCATGAGAGAGTAATAGAGCTGTGGGGAGAGACCATGGTCAGCAGCATATTTGGTAAATCTATGTGTGTTTGTTTGGGTATGAGGACACTGGAGAAATGGTTGTCAGCATGTGGTATTTTCAGAAGTGTGCTTTCTTATCGCCCTTTGCCAGTGTCCTTTACTGGAAGCTGTGTCTATATGTGTGTGTGCACCTATGTGATGTTTAGGATCAGTGGGATTACTGACCTCCCACAGGTGGAGATTGTTTTTCTCGGATCAGTTTCCCACTGTTTCCAATATCTACTCTTACTGCTGTTATTGCCCTTTAAGTCGTTTTCAGACAAGGGCTAAAAATATAGTGAAGATATTCAAGAAAGGTGGTATATATCTCCAGATAATTTGCTCTGGACTTCTTTCAAAGATTTATCACCCAGCCCCCCACTGCTATTGCCAAAAGTTTTAGCAGAAAAAGCAATTTTTATATTAAACAATTTTTGCTTTTTTTTATTCCAGTTTGATGGTGTCAGGATTTTATTTCTGCATTTTGTGGATGATGTGGTCTTCTTGGTATCATGGGGTGGGGATCTTCAGCTCACCCTGGAGCGGTTTGCAGCCAGGTGTGAACCGGTGGAGATGAGAATCCACACCCCCAATCCTGAGACCGTGATTACCAGTCTGAAATTGGTGGATTGCCCTCTCCAGGACAGGAGTGTGACACTGCTTCAGGTGGAGGAGTTGAAATATCTCGGTGTCTTGTTCATGAGTGAGGAAAGAAGGGAAGGAGGGATTTGACAGGTGGATTGGTGGGGCGTCTGCAGTAATGTGAACTCTGTTGTGGTGCAGACAGAAGTGAGCCACAAGGCCAGACCCTTTGATTACTGGTCAATCTTTGGTCCTCCCCACACCTATGGTCTTAAATTGTAGCTTGTGACCAAAGCATTGAGATGACCAATGCAAGCAGCAGCAATGAGTTTGCTGAGTTTGGCCGGACTTTCCTTTTTGTGGTGGGGTAAAATGTGGTGAGGGCATCAGCTTTGGATGGCTCTTTTATGCCACCCAAAGGCTTAAAAGGTAATTCATATTGTTACTAATTTTTTGTGTAAAGTGAACACGTATATTGAAAATCACGAAAACCCAATTTTTGCCCTGTAATAACATATGCAACTAATACCATTTCAGCAATCTAATGATGAACACAAGGGTGACAATGAGTATAATTCAGCTAAAACCTGGCAGTGAAATTTTAGATTTGTGGGTAGGAACATGTCCAGATTTTAATCCCATCAAGAACTTGTGGTCAATCCTCAAAAAACAAACAAACAAAGAAATAGCTGGAAAAGCATAAATTTACAGATACTGATGGTGATAAATACAGTAATCAATACAGGGCAGTGAGAATGGATCAGTCAGGATCTGGCCCCACATGCCAGAGTGAACTTTATTTTTGACTTTTGGATTTTATTACTAGTAACAGACCTCACACCACAGAAAAATCTAAGAAAATAATCAGAAGAATGATGAAGCTAATTGGGACCTGGACTGGGATCTAACATAGTTGATTGGGGAGATTTGGGACTATAAGAGTGAGTCTTTACTGTTCAGAGTTGCTGGTTCATAATCTAGTCTGTTGAAACTGTCTGCTGATTTCCAGTCACTCATTTAGGATTTTGTTAAAATACATGCAATTCAATTAAAAAATCTTCATTTTGAACATAATGGCAGTGTAAAATTACAGATATAAAGAAGTTCAAAAGGGACAAATGGTTTCACAAGCAGTCTTAACATGCTCGAAAATCAAGCAGCATCAAGGAGCCTTATCCAACATTCTTGACATGTCGTAAAGAATACACAGCAGTCCCCATCTATTACTTTTGCATCATGCCCAGCCTCCTGGGTGCTGTAGACAGCACCCTCTTCTCTCGCAGTGTGAGAGCATCTCCAGCAGAAAAATCCCCACTGTGAAGTGCATATGTGGTGAGCAACTGTTGAAAAAGTCTAGACTGAAATGATGACTCTCATGAATATCTCTGGTGTTTGTGTGTTAGCATGGCTTTTGTGAGCCACACATTCTTGCAAAAATAAAGGGTTGGTGTGATGGTTAATTTATTAAGAAATGCAGAAAGTTTTGGTCCATCTTCCGTTGGTCAGTGGCCCTTGTGAAGCTCCTACATCATAGCAGGAGTCCAGAGGTGTCTATTGAATTCACTGAATGTATAACAATCAGCTATAAGAAACTACAAACTGCTCCATTTGATAAAATACGTTGTACAATACATACAGTGTACATTATTTTGACATTTGCCACTTACCAAAAGGATGAAGGAGGTGTGAGATGAAGTGCAATAAAATGATCTGCAGTTGTTGCAACAGATGGCCGTGATGGGAATTCAAAGTATCTTTGGCTGGTTTTTGCCTGGGATAGGAGAACATAAAAGACAGACGACACTTCCTGAAAGCTATCAAGCATTCCATCAAATCAAATTGACACTGATATTGTAGTATGGAAGTAAAAAAAAATGTGTTTTTTTTCTGCTTTATAAAGCAGTCAAAGAACATGACCAAGAGTTTGAGTTCCACAAGAACTACACATATGTCTAAAGGGATATAATTGATGCAAAGTAATGGCCCTTTTCCACTAGTACCTGCTTGGCTCTGCTCAACTCTGCTCTGCTTTAAGGGTTTTCCACTAGGTCATAGTACCAGCTTGTACCTCCTTTTTTTGCACCTTCTTGGCTGGGGTTCTGACTGAGCTGAGACGGGCTGAAAATGCAACGTCACCAGGATGCAGCCCACTGATTGGCCAGAGAGTGACATCACTGCTGAGTCTGAGACTTGCTTTGATGTCCTCCATTGTTGTCGTGCATGTGACCAGAGTTGTCGCATATAAAGATGTCACCGCATTTCGTGTCGCCTTACCATGAAGGCCCCACCCACAATGAGGTGGGGACTGAACCGTAATGGAAAACGACTGAGACCGAGGCGTGTAGAGTTGAGGTGAGTTGAGTAGGTACCAGTGGAAAAGGGCCACAAGACTCCATCCCACTTAGAACAAAGGATCGAACTAACATCCTGGTAGCAATGCACTGCAGCTGGTAACCACCCATGTCCCAACTGGTCAGAGCTGTTTTGGTGGGGAAAAAAAGCCCCCTTCTTAAGATTAGGTGGGTGATCATCTGTCCATTGAAAGTTTCATAGTTAATGACTTATGTCAACATGAAAATCAAGGTTAAAGGAATTAAGTAGCAACACACAGACACAAATTTGTGAAAAGGATGCAGGCATATGTAATTAATTTTAAAATGAGTTTGAAACACAATAGAATGTGGAAAAACTGAGAGGGTTTTAAATTTTCTTTGGCCACTGTATAATGTTTCTTTTGGACAGGCCATTTTACATGGTTCACTTCTGTGCAATAACAGATGAAAAGAAGGGAATAAAACAGTGTCAAAGGAGTGCCACCAAAGACAGACTTTTCCATTAAAGAGGTTGTGTTGGTTGTGGAGTTTCTCACACTCCTTTTGCACTTCAAATAAATATGTAAATGCCTAATTGTCTGTGCAACTTTGAATAATGATCCCATTAGCCTTAAAAAAAAAAGAAAGAAAGATAATTAATAGTGGACCATTAGTGTTTTATTGGCTTTTTTGGAGGATACAGTAATCTGCATCCCTAATGTGATGTTGGAAGAGTCAACTTATTCACAAATTATTCTGTGTAATGTTTCAGTAAGCAAATGTGTGTTCTTTAATGCAAATGCAAGGAGTTTAGTATATTCAACAAATATGCTGTAGATGAAGGAAGAAAAGGTTAAGGTCCCAGCTACTCATATTTAATGCTAATAATCATTACAGGCATTAATGTAGATAAACACATCTTTTATATAGATATATATATATGTATATGTATATGGCTTCACAATATGAATAGAAAAAAAAATCACCTTGCTTTTTTGCTCTGCAAGGGACATAAAACGAGGTATGCTTTCTCGGTCTTGCAGGAAATAAATGTGCTTTGGATTTATCGACACACTGGCTGTTATAAGCCTACTGTCACAGTCCAGCAGCTACCCATGGCGGATTTAAGACTTAGGGAAGAAGAAACACTCATAGTCTCCATCTCAGTCTCATTTTCCTTTTCTTTTGCTCTTTGCTGCAAGTATTTCTATGCCACTATAGCCAATTTTCACTTAAATGAGCTCAAGTGGAACCAGATAGGTATTTTGGAAGACAAATTTTTCATTCATGCCCACACCCCCAGAAATGGCGTGGTGATGGCAACAGCTTGGCGCAGAGCTGCAACATTTTCTTCTGCCTGTCACTTGTGCACAGATGCCTTGAAATTGTTTTTGCTTCCATGATGATAAAATATTCACGGAGGAAAAATAGCTGTGAAAGCTGCCCATATAATTTGCCATAAACTGATATCGAAATCCATCACATGCATGTGTGCCCACACAAGAGAGAGCTGACATCCTCAAGGGCACAGGGAAATGAATGACAGCCGTACCTGCAGGTGTTTGTCCTGTGTGCCAAACATCTTGCTCAGACACCAACGGATATGCAAGCACAGGCTCCCAAACTCTCACACACACACACACACACACACACACACACACACACACACCTGCTGCTCCCAGACTGATGCCGCGGTTTGGGAGTTAGTATTGATCGCCACTCGTCAGTATGTCCTCTATAACAAGCACTGTCCCCAGAAGGACTGCAGCATGCCTGTCAGAGAGAGAGAGAGAGAGAGAGAGAGAGACGGAGGCAGATTACAGTGGACAGGTGAAACCTACTGTGGAAAGTGACCACAGATCATCCAGAAATCATGTCTCTGTGGAGACTGCCATTCAAAGATGGCTGCTCGGGTCTTTAACAAGCCTGCATTATCCATTTTGTTCAAGACTTTTGCAGCTTTTTCGTTGTCTCCTCTCTAAAGACTGCTCAAAGTTTGTCAGCAAGAGCAGAGTAGCTGGATCCGAAGCACAGGAATGGTGATAATGATGAAGCATCTAGCCACCCGGCTAACGAGAGCCCAGATCTGCCCTGAGTCTGCCCGCTATGCAAATTTTTCTCACATGAGCAATGAATCAAAGGCGAAGCAAGCCAATGTTTCTTTTCGCAGCACTTTAGCAAAGCCATCATTCAAAGAAGGACGCTCCAAAGGCACCCACACATACGCACCCAGAAACAAGAGTACGCTAACTTCAGCACGCCCACAACAGCATCACAATCACTTCTTGCTGCTGTGACTAAAAAAAAAAAAAGACAAACCCTAAAAAGACTATGAAAGCTTGCTTTAGCCAGTTGAATCCATGCATATGAGTCGTGTTGCTGTGTTGCTGTTAACACTTCAGAGGACATTGCCTTCGCCAAGCAAGTCAACAATAACAAGGCTCCGGAGACAAATTTCTTCCATGTTGACATTCGTAGCAGAGAAACACAACAAGATAAGACAGAACTCGCCTCTCCCTTGCCGTCTCTGACCTCGTGGCACCCTAGAGTTCCCGCAGCATGGATTTTTAATGCTCAACAAATATCCAGTGTCTTTTCAGCCAAGATTAAAAGTATATGTATGTGTTTGTGTTGTTTTTGTTGTTGTTGTTTTTTGTTTATTTTATCTCAGGTAGGGAGTTGAGTGTTGGATTGATGGAGAACAAGTGCACACATAGATGCACATACAAACCTATTTTTGGTTTTTTAAGTCAGTGGAGGTGCTCTTATATCTCTTCATGTGCCTCTGTCTCACTTGTCTCATTATCCTGTTGCTTTGTCAGGCTTGTTGACTTTCCTCTGGGGTATTGAACTGCCAGAGGTAACAGTATGATGGTAATTTGCTTGAACTGAAGGTTAGACACGCTCACCTTCTGCTTTAAAAGGTGCCATTTTGGCCAGACGGCATACTTTTGACACACCAGTTAATTAGACTATACTTGTGTAGGGCTTTTGCCTGTTTTTTTTTCTGACTGGTTTTATGTCTTAATGAGATGTTTACAGACAAAAATTACTTTTATTTATGCATGCTAACAAAGAGAAATACACCCATTTGTGCATGCTTGTAAACTCGTAAAATTGCAGACCATAAACACCTACACACGTGAGCGTGTGTCATAAAAGTGAGCACACACAAACAGACGGTGGCAGGCTTTTAAAACTTTGTCAGATTAATAGCCACTCTCTCTCTCTGTGGTCAATAAATGTCTTAGGGAGTTCCCTGAGGGCTGCAGGAGAAATCTCCATGTGTGTGTCTGGGTTGTGTGTGTATGGAGCTTCTAACAGGTCTCATGGGTCAAACTGTCACCGCAAACATGGCTAAGCAGCTGGGTGGCCAGCGGGTAATCGATGTAAGGTGATGAGGCTACTGTGTGTGTGCGTGCATGAAAAGGTGTTTGTCAGCATGTGTTTGTGTGTAAATGTGGACTTTTTTATGGAGAGAATGTGGACGCGTAGATGGAGTAAAACCCTTGAATTTGGATGAGGGAGTGTTGTTGAGGCGACCGCCACGAATCAACTCCATCCACGGGTTTTAACCCTAATAAAAGGTGACAGCAAAATAAACGTGATCTAAATCCCTAATTTATGCAAAATGCGGCATTGATTATGCTCATTAGCAGAGAAGAATGGGAGCTGGATGTCACATAGTGGAGGTGGGAAGATGTTGGAACCTCAATTCTTCACACCCACAGGTTTTACTGACGGTTTGGCCCTCAGAAGTTAGTAAAGCCAGGATGTTTATTTTCAGACATGTGACCAAGTCCCCCTGCGATGTGGACTGCAGATATTACAAGACTGCACAGTTCTGGGCCTGCTCTGCCTTTACTCTGCTTTGGGAAATGTTGGTGCTCCATCTCGCTTCTTAGCTAGTGAACCCTGGTTGTTTAAACTAGCCCCAGCGGTGCTCATTACCCCCTCCGCGGGCACATTCGCGTGCACAGATGCACACAATCGTACGCACATAGCAGCACTCAGACATACAGATAAAAACACGCACTTGCACACAGACAGCTGTTGGCTTTAATGAAGTGTAACAGAGCTGTTGCTTTTCCGTGGATGCTGCCCTACACCTTTTAAACCGTATGGCTTGAGGGGTCGTTGTCAAGATGATGATTCTAATGATCCTTGGACTTCCCGAGACGCCTGCACTCCACAGACAAATCCTTCTAAAGCTGATGATGATTTCACAGTATCATGTTTCAATTGACAAAAAGTTTAAACGGCAAACTCACCACTTAGTCAGCCACTGTATTTGCACACGGTGGTTTCAAATGCTGCTTGTGTGTGTATTTTTATTTTATGCAAGCATCATTACAGCACATTCAGTGTTTCAAGTACTTAAGTGCAGCAATTTAGCTCTGTACACTTTCAGCCTCCAGAGTGTTTATTCACCACTTTAGCTTTAGGTGAGCTCAGTTAAGCATGTACCCCCTCACCTTTTTCCCTCTCTCTCTCTCACACACACACACACATACACACTTCTTCCTACTTTTTTTTCTTCCTACTCTTCGTTTTTTTTTTCCCCCATCTTGTTCTCAGTGTTTTTATACCACGTGCTCTGTGGAATGCACTGGTCCAAACGTAAGTCATCTCCACAAACGTGGCCATGCATCAGCGGAAGAGCTCTGCTGTAGAAAAATGGAAAGTGTGACTTGTCTCACCTCCCAGCTCATCTCCCTTCCCATTTGTCTTTGTGCTTTCTTTAAACTTACTCTCACTTGTTCCGGTAGCTACCACCTCTGGAGCTTGACGAGACTGAATCTGGTGCTATATTGCCTCTTCTGGCATGCACAATTGTAAGTGTATATCTCTGTGTGAAGTGTTTGGGTGAAGCTGAAGTGGCTGGTTTCAGTGCTGCTTAATGTTTCTGGATGTGGCAGCACCCTGGACCCCAGTGGTTCTGTAAAGGAGCAAGCGATTGAAATCTTTGAATGAATGTGATGCACCAAAACACAAGCTTAATAATATATATGTTGCATCACATTCTCTTTTTTCTTGAAAACGGTTCAACTTCAAAGATGGTAGCTGAACTTAGAATGGATTAAAAAACAAACAAACAAACAAAAAAAAACAGCTTTGACACTGCACTATAACTTTGGCATTCTAGGAAAGATATATTTATTTATTTATTTGTAGCACCAGGAGCCTCAAGTTCATCTTTGCTAGGTCACGTGTGACGTCTCAAATGGCTGAACTCATACTGATGTACCCTGGCAGTATCTTACTTCCTTCAAGTAAAAAAAAGAGAGCCTTCTTTTCACTGTGAAGTTGACCCGAAAGCCATATTGTGGCAAAGGTAATCAATGTGAGTATTGGCTAGAAGTAATCGAGTGATTAATCAGGACGACATTTAGCTGACGCAGGAAAGCTTGGAGGAAGACATATGGATACAGAAACAGAAGCAACAGAGAAGGACTCAGTGTTAGAGCTGCAAGAGAAAGCCAGTACTTCGAGGCTACACACCTTAACTACCTTAAGTTTTAATCAATATCACATTTCCAGCTGCTTGAAACCAGAGATCTCTTCGCAACTGGCATGTCATGTTTTTTCACAAGTAGCAGTCTTTTCTCAGCTTATCAAAACACACACAGCAAGTGTATACGCAAACAAACATGTCAATCATGGCAAAGAAAAAAAAAAAAAAGAAGTCTGTTGACGCATGGGGAAGTAGAGCTGCAGAGTACACCGCGATAAGGCAGCCAGAATCTTATTTACTTGAGGTTAGCAGCATACATTTCAATTAGATCAGGGGTTGTCGAACTCCAGGCCCCGAGGACCCCTGTCCTGCATGACTTGCATGTTTCCCTGCCACAACACATCTGATTCAAATGAATCAAGGTCTGCACAAGTATGTTAACGATCCATTCATTTCATTCAGGTGTGTTGTGGCACAGAAACATGCAAGACATGCAGGACATGAGGCCCTCGAGGCCTGGAGTTCGACACCCCTGAATTAGATGATGCAATGTGGCAATGGCAAATTCAGCAGCTTGCAGCAGCTATCTTTAAAAGATCATTAAAAGAAATAAAAGATTTGACAGCCTGTTCATATAGCATTAGATGACAGCCAGAAACACACTAAAAATCAATGACAGCTTACACTGTTATCTGAGTCGTTGGTTTGGCTTCATAAAATAGCAGCACAATTTATCTCGCAATTTATCTTGAAAAATAGCTGATTATTTTGACCTTATCATTGCATTTGGTAGTTTGGTCCAGTGTTTTTCAACCCTGGTCCTCCAGACACACTGTCCTGCATGTTTTAGATGTTTCCCTGCTCAGTCACATCTGATTGGATGGCCATCAGCTTGTCTTCAAGGTCTACACAAGTCTGGCAATGACCCACTAATTAGAGCAAGGTGTGCTTGAGCTGGGAAACATCTAAAACATGCAGGACAGCGTTCCTTGAGGACCAGGGTTGAAAAACACTGCTCTAGAGGACCTGATTCTCAGAGGATTCTGTTCACCTGATTTTCCGCTTGAGTCCTTAACTCACTCAACGCCAGCCAGTGTTGGGATCATTCATGTTCCTAGACTTTGGGAGGAAGTCACATTACCTGGGGAAAAGAAAGCCAAGCACATGTTCTCCCTGTGCTTGTGAACAGACACACGGATCTTTGTAATTTTGTCAAATAGTTCTTCAGTTTTCAGATGATCCCCCATCTGATGTCTTTGTCTGGATTTATTATTGAATTCCAGCAGCATCATGTCTTACTGGTCATCATGCTGAATGTTGAAATCTTGCTCCCAAACACTCATACAGCCAGTATCAGAAATAACATACACTCATTTAAGTGGATCTTGAAGTCCAGAACAGCAGGACCCCATTATCTTTCATATATTGAGTCACATAGAAATATTAGTGCAGTGATGTAATTAGATATGTGGAGAACATATTAAAAAACACATTTACCTTGTGTTTATTGTTGTATTCTGTTGTGCAACACTATAACAATCTTTTCTTTATATCTTGGCCTGTTTGGTATCCTTTTTTCAGTGTTGACATCAAGTCATAGATTCTGGATGCTTCTCTGCAGACTTTTAAGATTTGTTGTTTCCATGTGTAGGTCATTGCACTATGGACTCTACAACTCGTTGTATGAGTGGTTTCACCCTCTCTATCTGAATGACAAGAAGAATGGATTCAAAACACAGGATTTTGTGATGCATAAACTTCTTCCGGAGCTTTACAACATGGTTGTGAGGTCTGTAATGGTTTTCTTACAGTGGTAAATCAAAGTTTACACTTTGATTCAGCTCTTGCAAATAATACATCCAAACAGTGTGATAGAACGACACGATCACGCTTTCTGTTGCCTTGCAGGTACCGACCTGAGGTGATCTGGTCTGATGGGGACTGGGAAGCACCTGACACCTACTGGAACTCCACCCAGTTCCTGGCCTGGCTATACAATGACAGTCCTGTTAAAGTAAGCGTCTCCATGACAAGGACACACTACCATGCAAGGAGTGTCAAGTAATGTGCATCTCCTCTGTCTTAGGACACTGTTGTGACCAACGACCGGTGGGGTGCCGGCTGTGCCTGTAAACATGGGGGCTACTATAACTGTCAAGACAAGTACACTCCAGGGGAGCTGCCCAAGCACAAGTGGGAGAAATGCACATCTGTGGATACGTTTTCCTGGGGATATCGTCGAAACATGAAGATTAAAGAGCTTATGGACTTGCCCACAATCATTAAGGTGAGGATAAAATCTTAAAATAACGTTAAAAGTTGTGTCTGACTGTCATGAACACAGAGAATTTTTGGAGTTGAGTAGAGAGTAGTACTGATACTTGGCTGTTTCCCTTTGACTGTTTGTCAACAGGATCTGGTCAGCACCGTGGCTCTTGGGGGTAACTACCTTCTCAACGTTGGCCCCACGGCGGACGGTACGATCCCATCTGTGTTTGAGGAGAGGCTCAGGGGTGTTGGAGCCTGGCTTGAGATCAATGGGGAGGCCATCTACGCTTCTAAACCCTGGAGAGTCCAGATGGAAAATACTACTGTCCCAGTTTGGTAAGACGGATCGAGATCTTAATCCTGAGAATGAATGACTTTTTCTTCTGGTGTTGTGTGCCTTTTATGTTGCTTAGTCCAGCTTCATGGTAAAATCTAATTTCCTTATAACTGCAATAATCATGTAGTAGTTCAGACTGGGAAAGGGTATAAAGTCATATCGCCATATTCATGCGTTCACGTGTGTAATCAAAAGGTAAAAGCAGTTTCACTGGAAACCTGAAAGGGGACCAAACCAAAACTGATCTCCAAATGTTTATGTGAGGGGCTGTGGATTATTCAAGAATAACTTTATGTCTCTGAACAATCCTGGTAACAACATCTCAAGCAGATACTCACTCAATGGACGCTGATCAAGGAATACTCCACTTCTTCAAAAATTGTGGCTTCGCCCCTCTTAAAGCTCTTTTGCCTATCGACAGAAGTAATGGAGTTGTTTGAGTGCTGGTTCATGAGTTGTGCTTGACAGAAGAGGAAGACTGTTCAAGCCTAAGATCAGCATCCCCACAGTAACATGGCGTGCTGGGGATGTGATGCTTTTGTTTACTTATTTTCAGCCAGCAGGTGAAGCAATTCTGTTAAATCCTCTTGTGTCATAGGAAAAGAGGACATCATTCATGTTCTGGAGGCAAACATCCTGACGTTCCAGGAAAAACTTGGGCTAGAGCAGGATTTGAACCTTTAGACATGATAGTAATAAGACATATTCAGCCAAAGTGTCAAGGAAAGATAAATAGTCTAAACAGTCTTTGTCAACTTGCAAATAATTTTTCATCATGGATATGTATGATTTTGGTCCATTTATCCACCATCATCTTTCTGTTTGTTTTTTTGGACATGAATGTAAAATAACACCTTTAAACACTGACCTTTATTAATGCAGTCATTTATAAGACAGATTGTTGATGTATTTTTTCCGCCACATTGTTTCAGGTATACATCTAAAGGGTCTACAGTCTACGCCATTATGACAGAGAAACCTTCAAAACCTTTACTGCAGCTGTTGATGCCCAAAACATCAGCAACCACAAAGGTAAAGGAGCTAAAAGGGAAGTGGCTCTTATGCATTTCCATTGGCATATGAGGTGCTAGGTGGATTAAACAAATTAGAAAGGATAAAATGCAATAAATAATAAGTAGTATTGCTGAAATAATCTGCTTTTTAATGCAAGACTGACTTACATTTGTAGTGTGATGTATAATCCGTGAAATATAGGAAAATAAAACACGGTCTTTCTCTCTCATCCAGGTGACCCTGCTGGGGAGTGCAACACCTTTACCCTGGGCCCCTGTTTACCCCAACGGTGGCCTCGATGTCCTTTTGCCTGAGCTGCCTTGCACTCCGAGTCATGCATGGACTGTCAAACTGGATGGTGCTCAGTGAGCTTTCAAGATCTGAAGGGCTGAATCGACGAGGGAGAATGTTTTTAACTGAATTATCTCAGGGTTTGTTTGTTTTTTTTAAGCCACTTTATTTAGCATTACCTTTTACAACCACATGGGGGCAGATACACGTTGACAAAACAGCTACTGACAAGATTGCGCTAATAAGTCTGGCACATCTTGTAATGCTGCTTTGTTCCATGACAGATGCACTTGGCTGTGTCATGTTCAGGGGCTGACAGATTAACTTTTCTTTGGCATGCTGCCCCCATGTGGTCTGAAATTATATTGCTATGTATGTTATCTTTAATGTATTTCCACAGTAATGGGGACATTTAAGCACTGTGGCTGAAGGGAAAACACATAATGGTAGAAGTTATGACAGAAATGACCACAACTCTTCACTTATTCCTTTGTTTCTCTGAGGACTAAACATTTAATGTGCCAATGCCTGTGTTTAATAATAATCTTCTGATCATGAATCATTGTTTAGTTTCATCAGTTTTCCTTGCAGCTTTTAAGTTCAGACTTCTGTTTCAAAAAAAAGTTTATGATTTGTACGTTTTGAAAAGTATTGTAATAAAAAATTCCTTTATACTTGACCAAAGACAATAGATTCCTGTTTGTTCACTTTACATCTTACAAAAAGATAATCAGTGATCTAAAGCTATTTGTTAACTGGACACAGTAACAGTTAAGCCATGTTAGCTGAAAACGTCAGGCAAATTACTCATTCTGATAATGTGGCTGGTATTACTCTTTCTCTGCGTATCAATAAATACATATTGTAAATATGTCAATCCATCCACCCAGTATCTATACCTGCTTTTTCCTGTGCAGGATCACAGAAATGAACTTTCTTTGGGTGAAAGGCAGCGGTACAGCCTGCACACGTCACAGTCCTATGGGCCATTTAGAATTATCAATCAACCTGATAAGCATGCTTTTGGACCACTGGAGGAATCCAGAGATTATGAGAATTGCACACAAGGTTACTGGGCACTGTGCTGCCCATAAATCAGTCATTTACATGAATTAAATATAACCAGCAAGTGATGACAATACGGTTAATTGTTCTTACAGTTAATATTCTGCAATGGTGCTGCTACTTTTGCACTTTGAATTTTACATTTACAGAACCAAGGATTTTTAAATATATTATAAGTTATTATTTTTCTTAGTGAAAAAAATCATATTGAAAGAGTTTCATCAGAAAAAAAAAATCTTCATCCGGATTCCAAAGATGTAATACAAATTAAGTTCAAGTAAAACAAAAAAAAATATTCTGACTTCTCACTTGAGTTTTTTAAGCTACGCTTTGTAAAAACAAAAAACTGCATATTTGTACTTGAGTGACACCAATGTTTTAGAGTGAACCAATTTGAATTTCCCTTTGGGGATTAATAAAGTTATATATAAACAGGCATAAATGAAGGAGCGTCAACAATAAAAGGCTTTACATCTTAAATTGTTCTATTTAGCACTAATGCTACAGTCAAATGAACTTTACTTAATGACTCCATGAGCAGGGCTTGTGACACCTCAGCAGTTCTTGTTTAAATGTGATACGTTCCTTTGTTGCTGAAATGTGCTATACAAAAAAACCAAAACACTTGCCTTTTCCTGTTAAAAACACACCTGGATTTTTCCAGCTTTGGAGATGTCTGCTGTGAGGGCTCTCCATTATTGTGGCCTTCAAGGTCATCTTCCAAGAAGAATTCCCTTCTTCACACTGCAGCACATCAAAACCAGACTGAAGTTGTCCTTTGGACTGATGAGAATAAAACCGAACTGTTTAGCGATGAAGGTTACTAAAATGACCAAGACTAAGCAAATGATCAGCTCCGACTTGATCAAAGATCAAAAGTTACCTGTGAATACTGGAAGTGTGAAGCCAAGATGTCAGCAAGTAGCCCCCACAAAGTCCCATTGAAGAAAATGACAAGTGCCGAAGAAGTTACAGTTTTACAAACAACACATTGACTGACCTAAAGAGAATGGTGAAACATTTTGTGGGCTAATGACAAAAAGATTGATCTTTTTGGATCCAGGGGCCATGGACAGGTTTATCAGACAACCCCCAAACACTGAATCCAAACCACAGAACACTGAAGGCAGTAAAGCATGGTGGAGCAAGTGTCATGATATGGGTTAAGGTTTCTCATACTATGATGTCAATCCCTGTTACCTTGATCCAAGAGAAAACTCATGGGGTGACTTAAAAAAAAAGACGCTTCTGAGGAAAAACCTAGAAATGCAGAGGAATTGTGGAATGAAGTTCAAGCACACTGGACTGGAATACCTGTTCATAGGTGACAGAAGCTGATACAACTTCTCTTCATTTTTTGATTTGGAATAGAATGTGCAGTGTTCCCAAATCATTTTAACATTTGGAAATAAAATCTAGTTTTACTTGTTTTAAAAAACAAAACAAAAAACACTTTAATTATTTTGAACTCAACAGTAAGTCCCCTCAATGAACATACATCCCCTTGCTTCAGTACCAAGTAGGGGCATCCATGATGGATGTGGGCATCGATATCTTGGGCCCATTCCCTTTATTTGATCAGGGGAATCGTGTGCCGTTTTTTGTAAAGTGGCCATAGAGGTACAAAAGAAGCAGGTCAAATAGATGATGTATCATTTCTAGCAGCTGAGTGAATTCAACAGCAACCAGTGAGAGAACTTCCAGACCACAGGGTTACAGTGCCAGGGAATGGAAAAGACCAGAATCTTCTTTCTTCAATATAGGACTAGGTGTTATGGTCCCCTCATATTCGAGGCAAGTGAAAGGAGACTTGGTTGGAGTGGGATTTAGTC
>JBAMYA010000003.1:5310528-5332913 GCA_037176975.1 Arrhamphus sclerolepis
AAAAAATATGTATATATCTATATATATATATATATATA
Source organism: Arrhamphus sclerolepis (assembly GCA_037176975.1). Lineage (NCBI taxonomy): Eukaryota > Metazoa > Chordata > Actinopteri > Beloniformes > Hemiramphidae > Arrhamphus > Arrhamphus sclerolepis. The sequence continues at coordinate 5,310,567 of JBAMYA010000003.1, forward strand.
CATATATATATATATATATATAGAGATATAGATATATAGATATATTCTCTCTCTGTGTCTTTTCTTCTAATAAATCATTATGACTTAATCATCAGATATAAACTTTTATTTTGGAGATCAGGGCTCACAAAATGTGGGTCAAATCTGCACAGGCTATTGTCATCTCTATCCTATGACAGTGTTTTACTCAGAAATCTGCATCCGCTTTCAGTCATAGCGCTCCGTCAGCTGGTCACATTGGCCAACTATTTGTGGCACTCACTGTTCATCTCAGTATTTATGTGTGAGTGTTTATTTATTTATTTTGCCCCTAACCGGCCCATATGTCGACGCCATCTGCCCACCCAAATCATCAAGCTTGCCATCCCTCCCCGTCTTTCCCCATGTGCCTGTCCCCCTCAACCACCTCTCAACCTGTTTTCATTGGTATATCCAGCAGATGTGGATGTGTTTACCCCTCATGAACGTTTTACGCGGTTCGAAGCCGGGAGCTCAGGTTAGTGAAAGTAAAAGAAGCTTTTATAAGTGACGTGACAATGATAACTCATAGCTCTAATGTGCGATCAAGTTTTTTTTTTGTTTGTTTGTTTGTTTTTTCGTTTTGGCAACTCAGCCTCACAGTTCGACCTTGAATTAGTCCACCTTCTTTACTTTTTCTGAAGTCTTCCTCCTTCCTCATCTGCTGCCTCTCCTCAGCTGAAAGTGATGATGCATGTGTAGCCCATCTTTCCACTGGTTCCCAACCTTGCCTCTGGCATGGCCGTGCTTTGACCCTGACTCTTGTCTGACTGAACCCCTCAACACCATCCTCCTCCCACACACTCACATGCATTTCACTAAGCACATATCACATCTGGTGCATTACAGATTACCGTAGCTCTTTAAAACTAAAAATTATATTCATTAAAGGCACTTATTTACAGTGAAAGCTTACTTGGAAATGTAACCACTTGGTAGGAGATAACTGCGGCATATTTTCTCAGTAGACAAGTGACAGCAGACTTATGGAGAGCTGTGGTACACTTAATATTGTTTCTAATCTCCAATGGTGTTCAGCTGGATCAAGGATAAGTGGTTAAAGACCCCACCCTGCCCCCACCCCATTGCACATCACTGCCGTAGAGTAATAAAGACTGGCATACAGTGCAACTAGCTCTGACATCCTCAATCTGACATGGTGGATTGAGACTGGCTTTTGGCTCAGACTGATCTGGTCTCACTCTCAGCTTTAGTGCTGCCAGGTCTCAATCTCAGCTGAAGTAAAAAGTCAAAGGCATATCTTGCACTCTGCCAAAACATTAACTGGCCATAAATCTGGCCAAAATGTAATGGCATTTATTTTACTAAAAGGCACAGTGGCGAGTTTTGACCACAGCCAAGAGAGTGACAGTTGCAGTTCTGTAAGGCTTTGTTGCCTTTCAAATACACTGTTTTTCTCCAGTGAAACAAACAAACAAGTAAAGGAATCCAAAAGTTAATAAATTCACATCTTTCCTTTTTACATTTGAACTTATTTTTACATCTTATCATTGCACTTCTGTAAGACTCACATTGGTCAACTTTGAAAAAGAACTTGTCCATTAATCCACCTAATATAAACATGTCTGTTTCCCAAGCCTTGAACACAGATTTGAATGAATTATAGTTGTCTTTGTGATTATACTTTCTTGTGTGCTGTTTTATGTATATTTCTAGTGCATGTCATAGAGATGCTGAGTGGTTAATATAGTCGCTGATTTATACTTATGCGTCAAAGCTACACCATAGCTTTGGGGTAGGAATAGCCTGATGTGCACCATCTATGCATCGCAGAGACATGGACTGCAAGAAACGTGATTGGTATATTTCCTGCCGCTATCCCTCCATCATTTTCAAATTAGTTACAATGGTAATTTTCTGCAAAGTCTGTAAAAACAACTGGTGTTCATCATGTATTAGCGCCAACTCATGTAAAATATACTTATTTTGCTTCATTGCTATGTCTGAGCTACATATAGGAAACTTAGCACTATTAGCTACAGCGCAGCAGAAAAAGAACCCATACTGCCGCTAAGCAGTGGATGGTGTAATTACAGAGAGATGCAAACAATAACACAAGTACAGAAGAGAGACGATGTTGGGAAACGTGCATGGCCTATGTATGTAGCTTGGACGCAAAGGTATAAATCAGCCTGAACAACAATAAGACCCTTAAATTGAACCTTCATGAATGTTGTGCATGTGTGTTCCCCCGTAACTATGCCCAGTGCATTCTGGGAAAGGTTGTGCCCCCCATTCCTTCATGCAAGATGCGTATTATGGAAAATTGATTTCATAAATATAAATGGAGAAAAAAAACCTTCAATATCCATGAGAAGGTGATGAATGACTGCAGCTGTAAATCTAAGGAGCATTAAAATAACCCTCCATACATTCATCTCCACATAATGTGATAGCGTTTTACTATATTACAACATGCTGTAGATAAGATGGTGCATTTCATGAGGCTTCATCCTGCTTTGTGAAAAGCATTTGGCTCAAGACAGCTTTGTAAATAATTTCTTTGGAGTGTAAATTTGAGCCAGATATGACAGGCCACAAAGCTGCCAATATGAGAATTTGAAGTGTCATAGATATTGTTTATTCTTTCCCATCACTGCATACACACGCTAACTAACTTAACAGTGTATCCACCAGGAGCAGGAGGGGGTGGCGGCTGATACGGCTTGCTCCACTTTTCCATCTGACAGAACACAAGGGATCAAGACTGTGTCAAACAGCGAATAAGCACGGCAAGAGGGAGTCAGCCAGCAGGGCTTATGTGCCTTCTGTGTCCATTGGTTGTTACAGACATGGACAAGTGCTTGGCTTATTACAGCAATCAAAACAGTCTGCAGAAAGAGCGTCAACATGGTAAACTGAGTTCTCGGTCTATAGGGCTCAGGGACTTGGAGAGGAGTCAGGTTTAGTTACTTTTCATGCCTTAAGTGGCTTTTAAGTGTCGAGGTCAACTCCAACTTGCCATATCCTCAACTCTGTAGCCATGGTTTCTCTCTGCAGCTGCACTCCATGGATACATGTGGACGTGTTTTACATAGGAAAGTTCTACTATTTAATATGGGTGAAGAAATTATATAAGACCAGCTAAGATTGTTCCTTATGTTATTCGATTTTTTTTTTTTTTCCTTTCTCATACTTGAAGTATTATTGCTATTGATTTCTTAACCATGTGACTGGTTAAGGTGGAATGGGGCGTTGTATCTTACTGTCCAGATAAGGATAATCTTTTGAATTGAAGCTGTAGTTTGAGATGAAGATTTTAGGCATTTGTACGGATTAGTATGTGAAGTTTAGAAATAGCAAAGGAGACGACCAGCTCTTCCCTGACAGTTGGAATATACTGCCTCTTCACTGCTGGAACTTTGGAGCTCAAAAGCCACAAGGTATGTAACATCTACACTTATTTAGTGGTACTTAGTGGACAGAAAACACTTAAGATCTTTTGACATTCTGTCAGGTGAAGTATTTGCCTTGTATGTGTCTTGTTGACTTGCACATTATTCCCTTTACTCCTGAGCTGCTGGAAGTAGGCTGAAAGGCACTATTGTTGGTGTTTCACGGAACTCAGAGTTGATCCTTTTAGTCGCCTCTTAGAGCCTCTGGCAAGATGCTTAGAACACATCCAGTTTGCAGAGAAATCCTTTTCCTTTCCTACAAGATGCAACAATTGATAACTTGTCTGCAAAAATGCTAAAAAGAACGGCATACCGTGGTATTATCTTCATAGTTGGGATTAAACATCTATTTCTGCCGGAGTCACTTTCTCCATAGTTATGTTAGTGCCCTTGTTAGCTCTCACAATGTCATACCGCTAATGGCTGCGGCCAAGACCGATATCTCTGCATTTCCTGTTAGTTCGCTAGCTTGTACACCAGGAGGAAAGGTAATCCCTGGAAAGAAGCTTATAAATTAGCCAGTGGCCATGCCAGAGAGCAGCAGATTGGGACAGTGGAGGTCACAGATAAAGCATTCTCATGAATCGGGGAAGAGGTGTAAAGGAGGGATTTTATTTATTTATTTTTGTGACAGGTTCGAGTGAAGAAAGCCACAAGAAAGACAAAAAAGATTACATAGGATCAACATTTTTTTTTTTTTCTCAAATTCAAACTATACATTTCCTCTGAAATGGTAATCTATTGGAAAAGTAATGTTGCTGTTTGAATATTTAGAGAAAAATGAATGAATAAAATAATATTTCCACAATGATAACAAACATAGATGCATCATCTTTTTTTTCTATCCCAGAAGAGACATACAGGAAACATGAAAAATATTTCAAGTCTCAAGTAACTACTTTGGAGATAATATTTAGAGATATAAGCTGTGCCGTCTTGTACATCAAGACAACATTTTTCACATAATCTCATGCCATGTTTTTTTTTGTTTTTTTTTTCGGCTCATAAGACCTGCCTCTGGAGAAGAAAAAAAAAGCTTAGTTCCTGCAGAGATATTTAGGTCAAATACATTCATACACATACAAACAAAGGCACATATGCACAAGAACATAAACATGGCATTGCTTTGTAACAAAAACCTATAAATGCATGCTTGGTCATGCTGTATAATTGGGGCTGCAAAAAGTTGAGTAAGCACAAATGATTTGTGTCATGTAAAAATATGTGTTAGTGCTTTTTTGCTGCATTGAGAGTAAAAAGGCCTGGATGTATTGTTCCTGGTAAATGTTTGTTTCCTTTATCAGACGTTTCCATGAGGTAGAAAAACATCCTCCAAAGTAAATATTTTCTTCCGTGAATTCAGTCCCTATTAAACGCTTTTGAAAGAAGAAGAAGAAATAGAAGTATTTGCATGACGTCACAACAAGCCCTCTGCTATTTTGTAGGTGAAGCAGTTCATTCATAAACACTGTACACGCACAGTGTGTAGTGACAATGTTACTTACATTCTGCACATTCTGCTTTTGAGATTGAGATTTTGAGATCGCAGTTAAAGTTACTAAAGGGCCAGATACATGGAGTGGTCATGGCTGCAAGAACAGGTCATATCCATCAGTGAAACGGTGTTTCTACAGATTCCCTAAAATTTGAGTAGATGAAGGATCAAAGACCAAAGAAGACAGAGAATGTAGACGACATATATGGATCACATAAGTGAAATGCAAAGACTTCATTCCTTTGGATTATTTTGTTGAGGTAGGACTAGTAACTCATCCGTCTATAATTTTGGTTCTCTTTATTTCTCTTGAATAAAATTGGGAAAGATTACTATAGACAGACACCACTACCGAGTGTAACCTTGCCCACTTAGCTTTTGAATTAAATGATGTGGCATCCCATTTGGAAATTGAAGATAGAAATTGGTAAGACTACCGAGACGCACATCACTCCAGATACTATAGATGACAGTGACTCTCGACTCGAGAATACATAGGCCTAGGCCTAGGTATTGTTAAAACATTTTAAGGGAATTTAGAGGCACTTGGCATGCCCAAATTCTGAAATTACACACATGTATGTGTAGATATATATGTATACATATATATATATATATATATATATGTATATACATGTGTGTATATATACATATAGCCTATATATGGTTGTTGTGCAAGTCCTTTGTTGTGTATCCAATTCATTTTTTTGCCGTCCATACTGGTCGATTCCACCAATTGTTGCTATTTTCTCCGTATAATGAGATTTAGATTGGGTATCGAGCATTTCTGCATACTTCTGCTTTTTTTTTTAATGTTAGTACCTTATAAATAGGTAACTGTGCTTGAATGAATGAATAACAGGTGCTGTAATGTGAAGTCTGACCCACAAACTGGCGACACTGGGTCAAAATGCCCAATGTTGTGTGATGTCAGTGAATACTATCTATAGATACTGAAGTACAGTGATATTTATCTCCTCCTTCCTCCTCACATAGAATCATCCGGTGCATTGGAATATTCTGAAAGTAAAAGTCTAATAATTTTCATGACAGTGAGTTTTTTTGTTACAATTAAGCATTGTACTTGTTTAATTGTTGCATTTGTTAACTAATGTTAACATTTTCTGCACTTGGGTCCATACAAAAAGAAATTTTGTTAAACTCTTGGTTCTAGCCGCAACTGTTATCAGTTCAGACAAAGACTTTTTTTTTTCTTTTCCTAAAGAGCATGACAACCTTGTGTTACACGGTATTTATGACAATTTTCTCATTATCAACTTCATACCATGTCCTGAATAATAAACCTGATCCTGCTGTCTTCTAAAGACTTGGGGGCAATTTGACATTAATGTATTAATTTTTTGTAATAAGAACAAAGATTTTTGTAATTTAAACACTGATTTTCATCCACCCACGCTTTCTTTATCTCTTTGCATCTTAAAACATTTTCTGGTCAGGTCCAGTCCTTTCACATTTTTGAAGTGTCTGGATTACATTGCTATGTTGCATACATGCCCTCCTTCACATATGTCATGTGATACCTCTTCCAAATTTTCTGCTTTAAAGAGGATCAAATAGGCATTTGTTTAATTATGTTAAAATTGCCAATATTGTCCATAGGCTGTTCTTAAATTTTCACATGACGATGTTAACCCAGGTAAACCTTTCCTCTGTCTGCAATGCAGATGCAGGGATGATTTCAACAACTGAAATGACAGCATCAAGCCTTTCAATTTTAGCAACTATGATCAGCTTTTTCCCCCCAATTTAACAGTAGGCCATAGGCTTCCATCACTCTACCCTTTTAATAAAGAGTGAAAGCCAATTTATTCTCTGTACGCATACAAGTTGAGTTAGTGTTATTTTTCAAGTATTTTTCCTTTCTTTTTCTTCATAGCCTGTAAACATTAACCAAAAAAAAGAACTAAAGCCTTTCCTTTTTAATCTTTCTTTACCAGCTAAGCCTTGTAATCTTCTCAGAGATACCCACAACAAAAGTGTGTAACCGTAGTTGATTTGGTACTGCAAGGATGAGCCAACTTTGTGGGTGACATAAAATTCAACAGAAATCCAAAGCTGATTTTTTGCTGAAGGGCATCAAAGCAGCCAATCAGTTCCAGATGAAGTAGATCAGGATCAGCAGTCAATTAAGCTTAAATTCAGTGGATGAAGCAAAGAGGTCACATATTTGTGCGCGAGTGCTGGTGTTACCTTAGCGACCCTATGTTGTGAGCTGTCAGACAGTTTCCCATTATGACAACTTCCTCTTTGCTGCCAGATTGGCATTGAATACTTTATATGTTTGTGTCTTTGTTGCATGTAGTCAAGTCCATTTGTGTGAGTAAATGGAAGGCACGCTTGCCTTCAGTAGTATTGCATCTTCAAGAATATGCATAAGTCAGCGAGGACTCCACTCTGTCTTTGATCTACACTATCATTAATGCATGGGTAGTCCATGGGGCAATGTTTCACTTGTGTGAGCAGAGCCATTTGTAAATACTTTACTTGACATCTCTTTGGCGTCCGCTACATGTTTTCAATCCCTGTTTGTATTTAACATCAAAAAGGTATAAGCTCTGCGGAATACACATGTGTTTATTTTCCTAAAAGTTAAACCCCCCGTCTGCCAAAGCCCTAAAAAGCTCATCTTCTGTCATCCAGGCTCTGAAATCTGAAACTGTACATAAAAAGTATCCAGCTATGTATGTGTGTATAAAGCTAACCCATAGACTTCAAGTTATCTGGTCATGTGACCCATAGGTTTGTACAGAGAGCTTTTGAAGCCTTGTTTTACTCAAACTGTGCAGCACTCTGTGGCTGAGCTCCATGCGGCGAGAGGTCCCATTTGAAGCCTGTTGGCATGGCTAGCTAAATTAATCGAATCAATTTAGGACTCTTCCAAACGGAATTGTGGGGGGAGCTGCAGTCAATCATCCTGGTTGCCGGCCTTCGCAGCATACCTACCATCTCAAATCTTGTTTTGATGGCTCCATGAAATAACTGCTGCTGTTAGCATTGCTAAGCTATGCTAAGCTTCATCCTCAGACCCTAACTGATCACCCGCAGCCTGTCAGAATGGTCTGTCTAATTGATGTAAGAACATAACCCCCTGGGTTAAGTTTTGCATTGCATTTATAGTAATTCAGTTTTATTTATATAGCGCCTATTACAACACAGGTTGTCTCTAAGACGCTTCATAGAGACCCAGAGCATGACCCGTGAGCACATGGCAAGCCACACAGTAGAAAGGAAAAACGCTGGCTGAATGCTAACTGAATTTTACATTTTTAAGTGGGATAAGCACATTATACATGGCTGGCAGTTACAGTATAGTGCTGCTGCATGCCATTCATCTGTGTGTAAAAAAATAAATGAATAAATAAATCATGCTAAAAGACCTGGAACATTATATTGTCTGATCTATCTTCATTATAAAATTTAAGTCTTTTCAAATTTAAGGTGTCCATGTTCCAGAGTCAGGGGATTAAGCTTTCTGCAATTGTCATTGTAAATAAAACAGCTGTTCTTTCATTTTTACAGCCATTCGGGAGCAGGTCACTCCAAGGATAGTTGTGACTACGCTCCTAACTTTTCACAAAGGTTTAAGAAAAAAAATGAAAATGCTCTCCTAATATGTACGTAAAAAAAATAAAATAAAAAAATCTTGCATGATCAAAAATAATGATCAAATGTCTGACTGGTGCAGTAAGATCATTAGTGAATTATCTGTGTTTTTCCTTGAGTAACACAGCCTGTGTATTGCATTACAAGAAAATGTCTGAGATTATTGGTGTACAAAGCAAACATTCCTCCCAGACCTCCTTATGTAGTTAGACATTCATAAGACTGCGCATGTTTAATTCCTGAGGTATTCAATGGGTAGATTTTGCCGATAATCCTATGAACGAATAAATTGCCATATAACTATTAATAACAAATGGCACATATTTTTCTAAGTAATTCAAAATTTACAAGTTAAAGAAAGCCTCTGGTGCATGAATAGAATGAGCATTGTGATTGTGTGAATGAGGCCAAACTACCTCTAACACAGAGACCACCTTTATTACATATGACTGTATTTCTGAATAGAAAAAAAACTATTAGTCTGGCTTGTTTTGTTTTTTTTTTCAGATTGGCACCCTAACGCATTGCTTTGTCTGTTTCTTAGCTCTTAATGCACTGCCAATTACGAGGCTATTACAAAATCATCATTAACTAATTAGAGAGGGGATATAAAGAAGAAAAGGGTGTGACATTTTTTGTTAAATTTCCATTCTGTGGGTAACCATGCTGGGAAAATATCTGATGTGGAAGGGCGGCCTTTTTTCAATATGGAAGAATGCTCAAGGTGAGGAGCCTAATGAATCTAATTCAGTAGAGAAAAGCTACCTTTTATCCTGTGATTTTGAAGTGTTTTTGAAATTTGGAAAGCTTTAGCATTCCAGCTAGAAGGACTAATGACTACATCCAATTATTTGAAACAAGACTTGGCAATTAAAAATGGAAATGTCATGAAAGATGAAAAGAAAGTAGTTTTTGTTGTGTTCGCGTTCACCATCACAGAAAGTGGAAGAGCTTTACGTGCTCAGTTTTATCTCCCCATTGAAATGGAAGGTAAATGAGCAGATGGTGGTCTGTATTTCTGCTTACAATTATCAAAGTATGAAAAACTTAAACTATGTTTTTCCATCTGTGCTTTTCCCAAGATAGATAAATTTACATAAAATATTTTAATTTAAATTTTTTTTTAGAGCAATAAAGTTCAATCTGTGTAAAGAATATAATTTCACGGAAGCTGAAAAGAGTCTGATTACCACTACATATCTTTTGCAGATAAGCAATAGTGCAAGCTCTGCTGAAAAAGGAAAAAAAGAAAATGCTGGTATTAGTTAAAAATAAAATAAAAAGTTGCCTTAATTCAAACCTTTGAGTGTTAGTATGACTTGAAGTCTTCAACCAGTTCACCAGCTCACACTGCAATGAGCCTGTTTTCCACTGCAGGTCATTTGACTGAAAATGAAAGTTATAGTAATGGTAATGTTTTGCATAGTTTCCAAAATATACTCTGTTGAATTTTTTAAGAATAAGGGATGACTTTTTATTTATTTATTTATTTTTTATTTAAGGTTCCATGTTTTACTTTGACCAAAACATCCACATGTTAATCTGCAGTAAGAAAGCACTGGTAGGGGTTGGGCTCAACTCATGCATCTTCCACATTAGTCGTATGTTGGGTTTTCAAGAAGTAACTATAAAGTGTTGATGGGTTTGTGTGGGAAAACTGCACATCAGTGTATTGTACATATCTTTTTACTGTAAATCACTGCCACAGGCTCGTTGCTGTTGATCTTAATTGATTCTGAATGTTCATCTTAGATTTGTACTTTGTTTTCAGAGCAGGAACGGCAGCAAAGCTTATCTCGCTGAGGTAGAGAAGTGGAGAAGAGAAGAAAAATACTCACTTTCCATCAGTGGATAATTGTCAGTTCTCAGAATGGTTCAGTTTTGAGATCTTTGATTGAAATGGTGAAGAAAAGTTGTTCTGTCATTGTTACACGGCAAGAGATTTATTTTTTTCATTTTAAAATAATTACATTTCCATTAAGAACTGACTTAACTTGAAATATATAGTTTTCCATAGCTAGTTCAATTTCCAGCATAGGTTTCCCTGGTGATTCATCTTTGTGGCGCTGAAAACTCAGAGTTAAGGCTGAAGATACTGCGCTAACCTTCTAAACTTGCTTCGTAGTACATGCGCTTGAACTTACTGGGAAATCGTTGCAGGCCTTTGATTGGTCAGAGAAAATTCTCACCAGTGGGCAATATCTCCGCAGTAGCGCTTTTCAAATACATCTCCATGGCACACAGAGTTGACACACACCACCCAGCACCAGCAGCATGTTGCTACCTGTCAAACTGTCTCACCGCAGTGACTCGTCTTCCAATCTTCAGTCTGTCACCAAAGCTAAAGCTAATGATTGTCAGTGCATCATGCTTACGTCTCTTTACTAACATTGTAAATTATCTGTGATATTGTGTGACATACACCTGCGCACGTGTGCCCCTTCTTTTACGATCAGATATAATTGTGAGTATTCATGTTTATACTTTCTTGCTATTAAGTCACATGTGGATACCAGATTTGTGTACCACTAAAGAAGCATATTTGGTTTTTGGTGATCTATTCAGTCATCGGTGAGTGGTGGTGATCTTTTGTTTACCTGTACTTGCCTTGTGAAATACAAATGTCAGCATTTCTTTTAGTCAAGTAATTCCCCCTCGGGTCTCTGCTGGCAGACTCCTGTGTGTTTTCAGTTGCTTTTTGGAAGTGGGAGAGGAATGTTTTAACTTCTTGAGGGAAATGGCAAAGTTTTAATTTTTATCTTTCAAAGCCCTATATGATTAATTAGTTAAATACATATTGACCCAAAAAAATCCCCATCACAAATCATTTATGCAGCACAGTTTCAAAGACATGGTGGGGTATCAGACTGGGCTCTGATAGCAGCGTTGCGGCTAGTTCACATGCCTTTGTCAGATCAAAAACAACCAGAATTTCTGCTCGCTACTTTGAACCACTCCTGCTCCAGTGTATGATTTCACTGGCTAACTCTAGCTGTGTAGCCCCATTTTGATTGACTTGTGATCATTTCAAGATTCTTCAGCTTCTGATGTCAGCTATGCTGCCACTGCGATGCACGAAACCCACATTTAGTTCAGCTACATTTGACTTCACCCCATTCAAAGCCTATGGAAGACACTTCCAGTGCCTGTGTGTGAACTGGGGTCTTGTATCTTGAGTGTTTTTGGGGCTTTTGTTGTGTTCCAGGTGCACTCATAAGAAGTGCAGGGACACTGCAGAGTGGGAAGGTTTTTGTTTTGTTTTTTTTTGTCCACATAATGTCCACATGAATACCAAAATCCAAAGATTTCTAACAGAACATTTCAATATTTCGCACTTCCATGTTTGTTTCCAAAAAACACCACAACTTGAGGTATTTTTACTTGATGAGTTCTCATAACTAGCCCTTTGGTTATGTTTCAGTTGGAGACTGCACAACTACCACACATTAACTTCTCCTTTATTTTTTTTTAATTAATACTACAAAATATCATCCAAAGAATCATTTGTTTTAAAATTCCTTTTAATTACCAAAGCATGGTGTTTGGCTGGACCACAAGAGCAACTTTAGCTTTTTCTTTCTGGTGTTGATAAAGTGTCATCAAAATTAAATTTTGCCAAGCAAAATAAATGGTCTGTAAAGTGTGTGTCTGCAGAGTTCTTGCATTTCATCAATTTTGCATTATAAATTTGAACAAATGCATCTGCCTTTTTCCTCATAAAAACAACAAAATGCTTCTCAGTTTCCCATTTTGTGTTATTTGCTGCGTGTTTTGCTATGCACACCAACAAGCCAATATCCGTCACAATGATAAAGAAAACAAAATGTTGACTCATTCCCGCTCACTTGTTTTAGCATAAACATTCTGAGGAGACATAAGAAAACAGATAAGTTCATCTGTGCTTGAGACCATTTCTTTGGTAGTTTGAAGAGGCTGCCAACTCTGAAACTCTAACATAACACAAACCCGTCACTTGTTTGGCTTGCCCTAAATCTTAAAATTGCTCATTCAGATTTAGAATCAGAATGCCTTTATTATCATTGTACAAGTACAACAAAACTGAAATGCGATCCTTCAGGTGCGTGAGCGTAATAAAAAAAAAGGTAGCAGTGAGTCATTCAGAGTGATGGGGAACTATGAAACCACAAACGTAAATTAGAAAAGAATTATCCAGTCCCCCCCATCTTTATTTCCATCCAACTTCACGTATTCTTGTGCCTTGGAAATAGCACAGACGCCAACGCCAGTTTCTAAAGGGATACACCTCATGGAGCCACTACTATGAATTAAATACCTGTCACCAGATCTTGATCCAAATGCTACTATACCAAATTAACAAAAAGAGTAGAGCTGAAATAGAGAAATCAGTGAAGCATTGTGAGAGGAACTCTGGCAACCCCTTTCTATGTCTTTTCTTATGTCTCCTGGTGTACCTCCGCCTCTCCCTGATTCTTAGAATAGAAGTAAATACTGGGTTGAACAGGAGGTCGTTGTGCATTTTTGAACTGCAAGGGTAATTAGTTTTGATATAAGGCCATTGATTGACCCCCATATTCAGTCTTCTATAGTGAGCATTTACAGGGATGTGAAAGGGAGATGATGGAAGACAAAAATAGGACAGAGATGTGATGCAATATGTCAGCAATGTGACCAGTTAGTTCAGCATAAACAGCTACTGGTCCACCATTGCAGCCACCTACGTTTTGTTTTATACTTAGCTAATGCAAAGTTTTCCTCAATGCCTTAAGAAACTTTGAGTGGTCTAAGTAAATGAGATGGGATAAAATGAAAAAAAGAATGAACAAAGACATGAAACCAAGTGAAGATGAGAAGAGATGGGGTTTCATTGTAGTACCAGTACCAGCGGAGTGAAAGAATGTATGAAAGGGGTCCACTGAATGGTGTGGAGCGAGTGGGTTAACTTGGTGAAGTATCTCCCTGATGCTGTTTGTCCTTTTAACCCTCCTCTTAGCTAGAACTTCAGAGACATGTATAATCATGTGACAGTTTCTTTTTCTTTTTTTTTTAAGTTGTCTCACAGTCACTGTTTATGTCCTGTGTACTGCCACTCCCCACCCCCTACCCCACCCTCCATCTCCACCTCCAGGGAGGCTGGCGCAGAAAACTGGGGCACAGAAGGCTGCCAAACGCTGGCGTCAAACACTGTCCACACCAAATGCCTGTGCAGCAGGATATCCACCTACGCCGTGTTAGCGCAGCAAGCTAAAGACCCGGTAAGTCACCGGTGCATAGCCTGATGCACTCTGTGGGTCTTTGGGTGGGTGGGGGGAGGACTAACAAGGCAAGTACCAGCAGGGGCCAAATCAGTGAGCTGACAAGGTTTTCTATTCAAAATTTAGCTGGTACTCATTTCTAATAGATTGTAAAGAAAAACAGCTTGTTGTTTAGTAATTTACTGTTTTCATGGTATGATATGGACATGTGATGCTGATGTGACTGGGTGAGTTAAAAAGTGATGTTTCTTGATTCATATTAAACATCCCAACCAGCATGTCTTGCAAGGAAATGGGTGCATCATGTATTCTTGCTGTCAGGTTTTCCACATCTGTATATGAATTTGATTGTCTAATGATGTCTTGATACTGTCACTCTGTACTTTACACAACTTCTTTGAGTATAAACATGATAAAGGTCAGTCTGTTTGGTGAACTATTCCCAAGAGAGAAGACGCGTCAAGAGATTTTACTGTATCTGTGTGAGATGTTTGCTTGCAGCACATAACCTGTGCTTTTATAAATAGTTCAGGTGCCTTGCAGTGTGTGTTTGACTTGATTAAAGTGGGCTTTTTAGCAGTAGGGGTAATGTCTGTTCCGATTTCCTTTATCACATTAATGGTCATCCAAATATGTGACAGCTCTTAGTTTACCTTCTTCTTAAAGTACCATCTACCTCCAAGACTAATTTATTAATTGGATAGCATTTTTACACCCTTGCTCCATTTATTTCACGCCTTTATCAATACACACCCAACCTATTAATTATACCCACTTTCTTGCTGTGATTATTTTTCTTTGCTCTATTTTCCATTAATATCTCCTATTAGTTTTCCCTCTTCTCCTCATTAGCAGCCTGCCTTTGCCATTATTTATTATCTTTTCTTTTTTTCTTCTTCTTCCCTGCTTTATTTACTCTTCCAGCTCTTTTTCTCACTTTGTGGCATAGCTTTTTAACTATTTTGGTCACAAAAATTGGGATTGACAGATTTGTGCACCATCTGCAGTAATGCGGGCTCTGTACCAGTCTGTTGTGGTGAAAAGAGAGTTGAACCAAAAGGGAAGACTCTATGTTTACCAGTTGATCTTTGTTCCTACCCTCACCTGTGGTCATGAATTGTGGGTAGTGACCGAAAGAATGAGATTGCGAATACAAGCAGCTGAAATGAGTTTTCTCCATAGGATGGCTGGACTCTATCTAAGAGAGAGGGTGAGAAGTTCAGTCATCCGGGAGGGACTCAGTGTCAGGCCGTTGCTCCTCCACATCAAGAGGAGCCAATTGAGGTGGTTTGGGCATCTGGTTAGGATGCCCCCTGGATGTCTCCCTCAAGAGGTGTTCTGGGCATGTCTGACCAGAAGGAGGCCCCCGGTGCAGACCCAGGACACGCTGGTGAGATTGTATCTCTTAGCTGGCCTGGGAATGCCGAGGCATTCCACGGGAGGAGCGGGAGGAGGTGACTGGGAATAGGGGGTCAGAGCTTCTCTGCTTAGGCTGCTGCCCCTGTGACCCAAAACCAGATAAGCTGGAGCTAATGGATGGATAGTCATGAAAACCTTAATTAATTCACTGTCCTCCATGGTTACCTTGCACCTAACTTGCACAATGAGCTAAGTGACTGCATCAAATAATAAATATATTCAAAAGAAAGTATAGAATGTTCTTATTTGTGTGCCTTTCTCTCTTCTAAGATTTAGTTTTCCTGATGCCTACTGTGCACTGGGGGGTGATTCAGTGTTCTGCAGAAATAGAAAGTGACTGTGTAGAAGAGAGATTTGGGAGGGAAGGAGGCAGGCTCTTCGACTGACGAAGAAGGCAGCCTCGTTTCAGCTAAAAGGGGATGTTGTCTGCACTCAGTAATTATGCATTGCCAGCCACTGTTGCAGAGATAAAGAGCTGTGCATTTATGTGGACATAAACCCACCGTGTGACCTTTTCAAAGTAAAACCTTGGTTATATATAACAATCGCTGTTGCCATGCGCTGATCCTTTAATTTTTACGTCAGGTCATTTTGTTATGTGACTGACTGACAACTTAGCATGGGTTGGCGGTTTCAGATACCTCATACCTGCAGTGCACTTTGCTTAGATACAACCAAAAGTGAGAGAAGACAGATTTAGCAATGAGCTGGAGAGCGCAGTGAAACCCTTTACAGCTCAGTAGTCACATATTTTCCATTTGAGTTGAAAGGGAGCAAAAAGAGGTGAATATTGGACTTAGAATGCATAAACACTTGGGATGTTTCCTAAACTGAAGTGTACTCTGGTGCAGTAGTTCTGTTGGTGTATATCACTTAGACATTTATAAATGAAAATTAGATTTTCACCAAATGGACCAAACCATCTGCTGGTCCATTTCCTTGTTGCTGTTGTTGTTTTTTTTTTTTTCTTTTCTATCAATATTCAAAAGGACCAATGGGCACAGCAAATAAGCCAGAGTATTAAGACATTCTTAAAACACTAAGAAGCCACGATCCTCTACTTCGGTCTCTGCTAACCATCAGGTTTGTACCACGAAATGTACGCTACCTTGAACTTTCACCTGGAATCGGTCAATTTAATTAATTAAAAAAATTAAAAAAAAAAAAAAAAATCAATGAAGAGGCAAACCTGACATTAATAGCACTTCCTGGTGTCTTGAGTTGAAGGTGACCTTGCTATTCTAAATGAAGTGCTTACACTTAAACCCAAAACACGCTAAGTGTCCGGATGTAGACAGCTGGCAGAATCTCTTTGCCAAAAGAGGATAGCATGAACTCCTCAGCTGGCACAGGAGAGTATAAAACAGGCAGAGGAGTTTATCTCTTGGTCTTGTGTACAAGTGAAGGAATAAGGAGCTGTGATATTGATTGAAGGTTTAGTGCAGCCTCTGCAGTAATGCGGCTGCTGTACAGCACCGTAGTGGTGAAGGGAGCTGTACCTGATGGCTCACTCGTTCTACATCCTACTCTGTGGCTCCTTACTCTGATTAATGGCCAAAAGAGCAAGATTTGGAGTGTAAGTGCTTGAAATAGGCTTCCTCTGCAGGGTGACTAGCCTTATTTCCTCCAATCAGGTGAGAAATTTAAAAATAAATTTGGATTTTAATTCAGACAAAATCCACAGCCGACAGATGTGGTTTGGAGCACATGATGATGATGCCCCCTGTGTGGCAAACTGTAGAGGTTTACCAGGCATGAAGTGCTGACCTAGGGCCCTTGGGAGCCAACCATGGACTTACGAGAGGGATTATATCTCACCAGCTGGTCTTGAAGCTGCTGGATATCTCCCATGAGAGGTTGCAACAAGCGACTGCAGACTAGGAGGCCTGAGCATTTCTGTCAGCACTTACCACCACCCTTAGCTGGGTTTTTATTTAAAAAAAGGAGAGTGCAGAAATGTTTTTGAAGTCTCCTTTATGCCTAGTTCCTATGGAGATAAATATATTTTTGAGAAAATGATATTTATGAGTAGAGGACAAACTCAACTGAGCAACTCCCTTTTTAATTCTAACTAAATCACACAGATCTCTAATGCACATGTTGAACTGTCCTCATGGGCTTTGGCAGTCACTATTCATTTACCAAAACTTTTTTGCTGTTTTGGGTGGTTGGTGAGTTCCCCAAAGCTATGTGTCTCAACAGCAGCTAGCAAATCATCTGTACTTCAGTTCAGGGAGCTAAAGTAAAACTGAAACTAGAAGGCTGAAATTCTGACAGACCTGACCTCCTCCTCAGTCCTTTCCACTGCCTCGTCTCCACTTATGGTGACAGGGCCGATTCCATGTAAACTACCTTTCCAAACCGCATGGTGGCAGTAGTGCACAATTTTAGCTCTTTGTCAACCACCAAAAACATACAGAAGAAAAACAAACTAAAATGACGCTGAAAATATTGATGAAGCTAAAGATGATTGTAGCGTTTCTGTTTGAACCCTACTACAGGAACATGTTTCAGCCCACAAAGGTTCCCGACGGCATCTTTTGCAGGGCCGTTCCTGGTAATGGAGACGCGCGTCAATGATTCGGCCCCTGAAAAACTACCTAGAAATCCCGCTAGTGAAAATGTACCCATGAAAGTTAGCAGAACCAACTCACACCTTTAAATTGTTTTATTTATTTATATAAAAATAGTAAAATGATTTAAAGGCACATGCAAACTTGCCAGTATTTTTGGGATTGAGGGGGGGGCATCACTGCATTCTTATACAAATATGAACAAGTCAAAGCATATTTTGCCTGCAGTAGAAAGATAAGGATTGTGCTCAGACCCTTCTACAATGCTGACACAGCACAAAAGGAAAAAGAGATGTGGCTGTTATGTGAGACAGAACCTCTCATAATCAGTGGCTTTGTAAGTGTAGACATATTTATGATACAGTGTAGGCGTTATTATACATTCTTGCCCCAACCTCTGCATTGCCGTGTTCCTTTTTCATTGAGTGTAAAGAGGGTCAAAATACAGCGATGGCTTTAAGGTGAGTAACTGTTGGTATTCATTATTTGGTCCCTGAAGGCTTAAATTACTTCACAGAGGTCTGGAACCTATTACAGAGTATTAATTCCCATAATATGGAGAAACATGATGGCTTTGACCTATATGGGCTTTTCTAGCCAATGTTACAGCTTCCTGTGATTCCTCTTTTAGCTGAACAATATTGACTTTTCCTCTGACACACAGCAAGCAGGTCAGCCGCGTTGAATAAAAGTGGGCATGAAGGGAAAACACATTGATTTTTGTGGGATCTGTGACATCAGTGAAGAGTGCTGCAGTCATTAGAGAGTCATCTCCCTGCTTCCAGTACAACCATTCGACCCAGTGCAGAGTACCAAAAGTTGTGGGTCAGTATTTTTTTTTTCTCAGTTGGGAGCTGTTGGTGTTAAGTGCACTTTGTTGCTTTAGGCTACTCCAGAGTTAGTGTGTGTTGTTTTTTTGTTGTTTTTGTTGTTTTTTTTTACTTCAGCAGTGTGTAAAAAAGGAGACAAGATGAAACTGACAACAGATAAAGGGGAACAAAGAAAGAAAGGAAGGAAGGAAGGCAGGGTCATCCAGACCTGCAGCCATTAATATCAGCATGAACCTATGCATGTGCAAACAGCTGTGCAAGGTAGGACGCCCAAACGTGCAAGCATTGATGCTCTAAATGCGTACACTCACGCGGAGCATCCAGGCTGTGTGGCTGTTGGACCAGCGCTGAGTATCAGCAGCCTAGCTCTGACAGCTTATCCCAGGCCACGGTGCGAGGGACAAGGGGGGCTGAGGATTAACCTCCATGTTTAATAGAAAAAGACGGGGGAGGGCGGGTAGAAAGAAATGAAGGGATTTAGAAGCAGTGGTGCTATTACAGGCCGTTTACAGTGAAGCGAAGGATAGCTAGTTAATCCTGTTTACTTTTTATAGCCTTTGGGATCTCTGCATGTGTGTTTGTGTGTATTCTGCTGTATGTGATGTCGTCTCTACAGAGACGACATCACTATCAGACACAATGCAGAGGTTTTGACTTCCGAGAAACAAATGAGAAAGTGGGAGAGGGAGGAGTTCATGAGGTCACAGAGCTATACAAAACACCAAGCTACTTAATAGTTGAAATTAATTTATTGGGTGCAAGCCCCATCGATATGTCTGGACTCATTGCCTCCAATGTGCAGAGGGATCATGGGATTTGGAGTTTGTATTGGATTTTTAAAAGTCTGTTTAACATTTTGAGCCTGGAGTCAATAAAGCAAGGTATCCTTGTTTTTTTTTTGGTTGTTTTTGTGAGGTTTATTTATTTATTTTATCTTATTTTATTTTTGTGTGGGTGTGCATTGCGAGTGTGTCTGTGAGGAGCTGTCCAAGTTGGGTTGACATGGAAATTGCCTTTCTTAAACTTGTTTTCGTAACTTCAGCAGGATTAATAGCTGCTCGCGTAAGCAAGTAACTACAAAGGCAAATGAAAAGGTCAGTACACGGGACCTCAAATCAGTCAAAGTGTGGGGGGGGGTCAAATGCTTTTTCCTTGCTTCTCTAAAAGTTATTTATAAGTCAGTTATTGCTTCACAGTAATTTTCTCCAAAGCATGTTTTCAGAAGTAATGTCTTTATCTTGGTAGGACTTTCTCCCAGTCTCTCATACCTGCCATGCTAACTGCTTTTTTGCACAGTCATTCTTGTGGAATGATTGGCTCTGCTAGAGAATATTCAAACCGATTTTGTCACAATCATTAGTGCTCAAGGCACCTAATCAGCATGAAAACAATTGAGAGAATAGTCTATTATTTAGACAGTTAATGGTCAAACCTCCTGGTTGGTATTGTTTGGGATGACTGACTGTGAGATGCCAGTTCATATTTTAACTTGTTAAAATTGCTGGAGACAGTATTGAGAGCAAAAGTATTGCTTGCCTGCACAGTTTTTTCAAAGTTTCAGAATCCAATGATGCTTTAATTGAAGACTTTTTTAAGCAACAGAGTATAAATGAACAGGTGAAATGATTGTGCCATGTCTCAGACTGGAACAACCACAGTGCAAAAATGACATTACCTTTTACTGGCTTCGGCTGGAAGAGAAACCTGGTATTGTTAAAGAAACACAAAATGAATTTGGTTCATGTGAAAATTTAATCGACTTTGAAGGAACATTGGTTTGTTTTTAGGACATGTAACTGTTAATGTTGTGGTCTCTCATCCTTATCAACAAAAAGATTAGTCAAAGTACGTTTGGACTCCCGTTCTAGTCGGAAAGCTGTTTATTGTTTTACGAAACAATGTCACACATTAGCAATAATGAAGCTAACCCACAGATCCACAGTGGACAAAATGACAGAGGCAGCTTGCTAACTTGCTAAACGTTCCTTTGTGCTGCATCAAAAGCATCTATTGGGAAAATCTGGGGTGTCTAGAGGGGTCAAGTGTGTGTATTACATTTGTATTTGACATTTTGTATCCCACTATCACTAAACGGTTCTCCATAGTCATACACTTTCTTCCACTTTAAAACAAACTGCAAAAATAAAAATATATATCTACAGTGGATACACTATCCATATGTATTCCTGTGCAAGGTCATTGGGATCAGCTTGAGCCTACCTAGGTTGTCTTTGGGCAAAAGACAGGTCAGCCTGGACTGGTAGCCAGTCCGCTACTTGTTTACATACAGTTGAAACCAGAAATTTACGTACACTGTTCAAAAGAGAGAAAAAAAAAAAAATCACTCACCATTTTTCTTCTCATTGTTTGACATTCAATCAGGCTAAACCTTTCCCATTTTAGGTCAGTTAGGACCACAATAAGCACAATTATTTATATTTGCTAAATGCCAGAACAACAAAAGAGAGGATTTTTTTTTAATGACGTTTATGCTGATATTACTGCTTGTTTTGGGAAAGCTCTGCGCTGATGATGTTCAATTAGATGGAATCTGCACCACACAGATGAACAGGCTTTGGTGTGAAATATGTTTATCAACCCCAGAACAAAAGCAAAACACCTTGTGAAGATGCTGCTGAAGTAGTTTAGAGAGTGTCGTCATCCACAGGGAAACCAGTCCTTTACCAACAGTGGCTAAAAGGCTGATCAGCAAGGAAGACAACATAAAAAAGCCTAATTTCAATTTGTAAATGCACACAGCAGGAAGACCTTAAATTTTGTTCTGTGGTCTGATGAAACTAAAAAGAGGGGGAAGCTTGCAAGCCTGAGAAGCCCACCACATCTGTGAAGTGCAAGGAAAGCATCTGGTGCACTTCAGAAAATAGATGGCGTCATCAGGTAAGAACGTTTTGTAGAAAATATTAAAGCAACATCTCAAGACATCGGTTTGGGTACAAATGGGTCTTCCAAATGGAGAATGACTCTTAACATATGGCCAAATTAGTAATAAAGAGGCTTAAGAACAACAAAGTCAATGTCTCGGATGTCACAAAGCTCTAATCTCAGATATATAGACAGTTGTGGACAGAGATGAAAAGGCGCGTGACCAGCCTGCAGACCTGACCAGTGGAATTGTGGACCATTCCTCCTGACAGAACTGGTGAAACTCAAACTATTATTCTGGCATTAAAATAAAAATTATTTTGGTGATCCTAAATGACCTAAAATAGGGAAAGTTTAGTCTGATTAAATGTCAGACAATGAGAACTGTACATTATCACCTTGAAAATAAATAAAAAGTGATATATTAGTTAAAGGCTACCAATGTTGTATATTGTAATCCAATTTTCCAATATATGAATTTCTATTTATTTTTTTTTACTCATTCTTCTCTTTGATAGCTGAAGGAAAAGGGAATTGTTACGTTAATTATTAATTTTCTGTCTTTTGGTGCTCGATGCTGTTGGATTAAAATGGGTTCATTGGACCTGTTTTTTTTCCTGAAAGCAGTTGTATGTTTCAGCTTTATATGCAACTTTGACAAAAGAAATGAGACGACACCAACATGGTAATGTTTGAGTTAAAGGATGTCAAAGCACACTCAATGTAAAATAGTGATATTATTAGCTCTGTTAAATTAGTATCTAATCCAGCCACGTCTGGCTCATAACTTAGTTAAAAAAAGTAAAATGATCTAAAGGCAACAGAAATCTTTGACTGATTAATGTTTTTCTGCTA
>JBAMYA010000003.1:5333013-5373313 GCA_037176975.1 Arrhamphus sclerolepis
ATTCATCAGTCACAAAATCATTATATATTATATATTTTAGAATTTTTAAGACATTATGTGCTTTCAACCCACTAGCAAACGTGTTATCTCATAGACATGCATTTATGCAATTATGTCTGAGTTTTTTAAGCTAAAATTCTCTGCTTTCGCTGACCATGCAAAGATACTAATTTGCACTCCAGCTACAGCAGCATATGTGGGCATTGCAGAACATAATGCAGGAAACCCCTTGATTTGTCTATAGGTTGCTCTATGGACTTGCATTGTTCAATGCAGCTCTTTGATACAGAAATGAAATTGGTTCAGTTTCCCAAACTCAGTTCAATCCTTTTTGATTTGCACCAACATTCAACAGACGGGGCACAGAAAATGCTAGATTCTGTGCTACTATGGTTAATCACAGCAGATTTGTGGCTTGGCATTTCGTTACACCTCTGTGGTTAAACATAAACGCTTTGTACCACATGATTAAGTCTTGAACTTCAAATTGGCGTGCCAGAGTAAATACCTACTTGTCAAATATCCAATATGGATGTCAGGTATATTAATCAAGTATATGGAGGAATGAGCATGATATCTAGCATGAATTTAGAGATGCTTTGATTATTGTTTGATTGTGCAGCTGGATTTGCTTTTGTGACAAGTCACAGTTTCTTGTGAGACTTTCATGAGGCCGTTTTTCCACAGCTGGAACAAGCAAGCGGTTCTTTTTGGATTATCCCCAGTTTTTGTTGCTTTCTGATCAATTCTCCTTCTGACAGGTGTATGTCTCACAGATCTATAGTTAAGGTCCTGGCTTCCATTGCTTTGACTTGCACAACAGTGTCACATTTGAAGCTTTTGAAAGCTGATTATGCCTCCTTGTGAGACGTGTGGATTACAACACAGTTCAGAGGGGCTAATCTGGAGGCTGTTTTTGTGAATATTCATACCATCCTTTGCTTGCACTGAGTTCCTCCAGTGGAAAGACAGCTTTATGGAACTGTAAACTAGTTGTTCTAGACTTGTATAGCATCATTAGGTTTGTCCTAAACAAAGTGCATGAAAACTAATTTAAAGCCACCTGATTTTGTGTTGTCATCTATGTTATTGTGACATTTTTACAACCCCACATATGCTAAACATATACATGTTTTCAGACATAAACTCACAGACTGACACACAATAGCTGGGCAAGGAAAAGTAAAAGAAGCAGAAGCTAAAGAATTAGTTTCTATTCGAGATGAATGACACAGCATTCTGCAACAACATGTTTTCTTTAAATTAGAAGTAAATCTTGCTCCGTAACCTGAAGTCACATTGCCAGTAACTGAATATAACTCTGATTTATTTTTCATCAACAGTCTTCTAGTATAAAACAGATCAATTTTCTTAAATTTCTTTAATTTTTTCTTTAATTTCTTTTTTTCCCCCTTTTGTGTTGTCCCCTACCTATAAACTTTCTATCTGTGCTTTTTTTTTCTTCATTATTACTTGAAACTACCCCAACTTCTCCTCCCCTGTCTCCTGCCTCTCTTGGTATCTTGCTTCTTGTGCCTCCCTCGTCTATCCTCAGTCATTTTCAAAGATGTTAACACCTGTAACCCAACCACCATTACTGGGACCCTGTCTCGAATCTCCTTGGATGATGAGGATGATCCAAAGCTTGCAGCCCATCAGGAGGGAGGAGTGGGAGTCAACTTCAGCTCTCTCCCTGGAAACATCCCTCCTCCAAACCTCATTGTTCAGGTAAAAGTTAGCTGTTTGTGTTTATTGACAAATCGTATTATACGCGTGAATATTCCCTCTTAAATTTGATTAATTAAGCCTACAAAATAAATTAATTGATTTGATTTTTTTTTTCTTTTTTTAACAGGTTCCAACCTTAGGTGGGCTCAATGAGCTGAGCGAGACACCCCTGAAGAAGGAGCTGAACATGGACCAGCAGAGACAACAGGGGCAGCAACGCAGCACGGCTCCCATATACTTGTGCACCGAGAGTGGCCTGGGCTGGGCTCGACCGCCTGCCTCCTCAAACAACTCCCAAGATGGAAGTGCAGGAAGCGGCGGAAGTGGCGGAGGAGGGGAGGGAGACTACATGGTCTTACCTCGAAGGACAGTCAGTCTCAAACCTCCGGTAACCTCTTCACAAGGAGGAAGCCTAGGACTAGGGGGCGAGGAAAAGCCCCTCAACATTGCCGTAGAGGATCCTCCCTTTCCCCCGCCTCCCTCTCCTCTAACCCTCCACCCAGCTGAGAGTGAAGCCTACCCAGCGGATTTTGTGCCATCCAGCGTGGGTGACATGAACATCTCGATGAACCTCAACCGCTCCTATGGGACGATCAAAACCATTCCTCATGGGCATGGCCACTTGATGGCTCAAGGTGGTCTTGTGCACTCTCACGGTGGACACATGCATTCCCACGGGCATTCTCTCCACCTGAAGCCAGCCCAGAGGCCATCAGTCAGACAGATTCTGACTGGGGGGACGACAGTGGAGAGAACCAGGACCCTGCCGCGGAACCTGGGCAGCACCAATGCCAACACCAATGTCTCAGCAGGATCTCTGGAGGTGGGTTAGACATTGTGAAATAAGGGAAGGAAGAGTTCCAAATTGGTGCTGAGCTTTTGTCACATGTTTCACTACAGCTTATGTTTATACAGTGGCGTGGTTCATGTATTTTGGTGCGGTGATGCATTGAAGTGGGAGGAAGCATTCTGCAGATGATTCGTAAATGTTTTATTCTATCAATGCAAGTTTTTTTTAAAAGAAAGACTGCACACGACACTTCGCATCCAATGTCCAGGAAGCTATTGCAGCACGGTGTTTTGAATCTGGAAAAAGTAAATCTTTCTCAAAATTATATTTTAACAAAACTGACAAGTCATTTTTCATGCTACACTAAATAACATGATACGTCATATATTTATCACTAGAAAATGTTGAAGTGGGAAGAAGTCAGTTTGTCTCAACGATTCTGAGTGTTGCCTTCAAACGAGGTAATTCATACGACTTGGTGTCTATCATAAACAAGAACAGCACACCCAGAACTGTGGTAATAACACGGTTGTGTGCCTAAGAAGAAGTCTGCTACAACAGCTGCTATTATTTTCAGCTGAGTGGTATTTATTGCTGCTGACTGAGACAATGAGCACTGAAATGAGTCATTCTCATTATGACAGACGGTTTCTTATTAGTTTACCATCTCCATGTGAGCAAATGTGATACTGTATGTTTGCCATACCCCCTCCTAACCGAACAAGGTGGTGCAGCAGATGGACTGAGACAGACTGGATCAGAGGGAATACCCTCGGCGAATGTCTTTCGGCCCACCTTAATTTTAAACACACACATGCACGCACGCATATACAAAAAGCAAGCACCTAGACACATGGATGGATAAATGCACAAACTTCAGATATACCCCCAATAATGTCTTGCTGACTCACAAGGATGATCGAAGAGATGGTAACATCGCTTCCACTGAAAAGTGCAGACGCCTCATTTCGAGCAGAAGACGAGTCATTAAAAGTCATAAAGAATCTCTGTCAGAAGAGCTATGCGTGCACTCATGAAAGCCAAAGGGAAGGGAAAAAAATAGAAAAAGACTCTGCAGAGAAACCTGCTGGATGTGATTTACTGCTATAATTTCAGCCTGTTTGAATATACTTGATATGAAGATAGATATCAGAAGGTACGCTTCAAAATTAAAGCACAGCACTGTTTAGCTCCGCAGTTTAACATGCTGGCATGAGATGGAGCAGATGTACTTTTTAGTTTTCATTTCACTTGAAGAATCAGTTGATTTTGAGTCAGTTGACAAAGCTTTATATTAACAACTTGCTACAGACGTCAGGGGTTACAAGTACAAAACAGCTACCTTGCAAAAAGCACTGCATGTATGCAAACAAGTGAAATAACTGTGATGTCCTGGTTACGGGAAGTCACAGAAGGAAAGGACTGAGTATGAATTTATGTATGAGTGAGTCAATGACTGCTTTATGTGTGTCCCCATGAAAACATGCAATATACAGCTCATGTATATGCATGTTGCATGTGTACCATGTTACAAACCTAGCTCAATCATGGAATCTCTTGATTTCAGGTAAGGCTTCTTTTATGGGAGGAGGAGAATAATTGCATCTAGTTTTCTAAGCAGTAATGGGTGAATTCACAAAGAGAACAGGACACCTTAGGGAGAACATTGCCTCTGTATCTGTTTGAATTTTTGTGCATTTTAAAATCTTGGCTGCCATAGCATCAGATCAGCAACTCTGCCCTTTTGAAGGAATGAATACAGCTTTTAACGAACTTTGGAGAGCAGCTCTTCTTGCTGCCAAATGCAAATCTGGCAGACAGCGAGAGCCAGATAGGAAGTCAGAGATGGAATACAATGTCAGGGCCAGATGAGTTAGAAATGTCTGCAGCTGTTAAATTGGTGCTTTGTGCTCCACTTGCTATAGCCATGGAGGCACTTAGCTTGCGAGCGGTAGGATCCAAACAAGACTAGGGGACAAAAGCTGTCCCTCAAACGTTTTTGCAGCTTTTTGTTTCGGCAAAATCTCTCCAACAAATAAAAAAAAAATGGCAAGGAGAAGCATTTTTGTCAGGTTTAAAATAATTGTTTGGAAGTATGTGAGCTAAGAAATTATTATTTCATTCTAATTCTGGGTTATTCTACTTTGCTAATCTCATTCCCTTGAATTTGACTGAATAATTTACTTCTTGCCTTGACACCCCTAATATCTGCTGAGCAGCCAGTGCATATTAGCCCTGCTCTTTTTTTTTTTTTTGTACTGAACAATGGCTCTGAGAGATCCACAAAGAAATTAAAATAGTCAAAGTTCAACGGTAGTTGAGGGATGGTCATTGATGCTGTCTTCTCTCCCCCTGCCCCCTCCTCTTCCAGAGGAAAAGAGTACGGTACTCTGAGCTGGACTTTGAGGTAAGATCTCGGAACTCATCCCCTGTCATCAGCCTGTCTTTGCTTTCTTTTGCTTCTGCCAGAACTTGAGTAACTCATAGAGGAGCAAAAAGCATTGCTAAAGCCTTCCCTTTGCACCTGTGCCCCCCTTGCACTTAGAGCAATGAACTTCAGAGCTATCGTGCAAAGATGCTGTTTCTCCAACAATGGCTTCAGAGCTCTCCCTGCCAACTGTCTGTTCTAAAGAATGACCTTAGGTGTCAACTGAACTAAAATATCCCTCTGACATGTCCAATCCAATCAGATAAATCTGTGAGGTCCTGGTTGAAGAAACAGCAAAGTAGAGTCCTTCATGTGTCTGGATGAATTCTAGTGAGTTCTGGGTCAACACGTATAGTATGTGACCACAGCTGATTTGCTGGTTATATCTGTTGGAACGAGGGATTGTGCGTGAGTATGTTTGTGTCAGTCACCTGGGTGTCCTGTGAATATCCAGTCCCCAGCAAATATTCCTCACGGTGAAATACAACCCTTTACGTTGCTGCTTTTCACAAGAACTCCATCGCCATCATTTTTACCGTTGTAAAAACTGGACATTCGCCTCCCACCTTGCTGACATATCATTTAAACAGAGGGTACGAGTGATGACAAGCCACTAAAAGTGATGATAGCTGATTATTTTACTTATTTGGCAAAATATTCTGAGGAGTTTTGTGTCATAAACAGGCAAACACAGGGCAGCGAATCCCCTTGAAATCAACCCTTTTTCCATCAATCGTCTATTGACTTTTGAGAAACAGACTGGGATTCAAAAAAAAAGAACAGTACAAAGGCTTAAAGGAAAGTAAATCCATTTGTAATCCCTTTTTTCCACTGTGTATCATTGATTTAAAGTATTCAGAGTCATATAAACCTAGTTCTATTCTAAACAAAAGAAATCTGAAACATTATGTGGTAATCTTTTTTTTTTTTTCTCAGAATAAAGAGAATATTTTCAATCACATTTCAGCTTGGGGACATTTGGAAAAAATATATTTAAAAAGGAAAACGGAGGACGTTTCGATACACTGTCTTTGACTGAAGATTGTTTATTGATTAAATAGTGCTAGGGCCGGCAATCTGAAGCTCAGCTGTGTTT
Organism: Arrhamphus sclerolepis; assembly: GCA_037176975.1. Classification (NCBI taxonomy): domain Eukaryota; kingdom Metazoa; phylum Chordata; class Actinopteri; order Beloniformes; family Hemiramphidae; genus Arrhamphus; species Arrhamphus sclerolepis. The sequence goes on from JBAMYA010000003.1 coordinate 5,339,056, forward strand.
GCAGCACTTCCTTAACTGAGCAGACATGAGAGTGGTGTCTCTGAAGTCACTGGAGCCAGGACTAAGTACTAGTCTTGGCCAGTAAGTGAGTGGGTGTGATTGCTGGCATCTTTCCGCTGTGTCACTTTCAAACTCACAAGCTGCTTTGACGATTAGCCACTACCTAAAGCTTCAGCACAGTCCATTAACACACACACCCACACACAAATGCAGCTTTATCTGCCTTCGAGTAGCATACTCATTATTGTAAGCTTCATTACAAACAGTTAAATTCCAGTCCCTTTGATAGCTTTCCAACTTGTTTGGCAAAATTCTGATTGAACAGAACCCATATTCAGCACATCTCTGGAACAATGGTAATTTTGTCAGTCATTGCAACCAAATTTAATTTTTTTTTTTTCTGCAGCACTCCCAGTTGGCAAATTCTAAAGAGACTGAGGAATGGATGATGGATGAGCATGAGTCAGCAATCGATTGATCTGTTGCAACCCCTTTCTAACCCCCTTTCATGGCTGGCATCACTGCAGTCCCTCAGCCTTTTACCTATTCCCCTGCCTGTCCTTGCATTAACCCCCATCATACACCCTCCATTTTTTTCTTTTGTTTCTATTTACTTCATTTTTGCTGTCCCTTCCTTTCTTCCCTTCCAGAAAGTGATGCACACTCGCAAAAGACATTCTGAGCTGTACCATGAGCTCAACCACTCGTCCAAGTTCCACACCATAGACAGGTATAGCAGGGACCCAGCCATGTCCACATTCAAGGTAAGACCATTGCCCAAAAGCAGGACGGGAATCCGCAGTTCTTATGACCTCCACTTTCCCCAGCACCTTGTCGCAAACCTTTAACCCCACCATTTTCACACGCAGTACTGATGCTGCGGCACAAATAGTGATCAGAAGTGCACCAATATGCTTGAGCTGTGACTAAATACTGCTGGCATCACACATGTACATACAGTTTAAAAAAACACCCATAAACCTTTTCTTTCATTCTCTCTTTTCATCCTCTTTTCTAGATAGGTTTGGAGTTCTTTCAGTTTGTAAAGTTTACGTACACAGTTTTCAAATCGTCTAACTTAGCTCAAAAAGGCATCCTTTAAGAAGATGCACAAAATATTTTTTGGGAATACTGGAGAAAAGCTTGGAGTCACTGTCCGTATGGAACCCCCATCCACACCCAGCTTTTAACTTTTTGGCTGATGTCATGAGTTGTTACATCAGTATAACCACAGAGTCTTCTTTAGTCATTGCTGTCTGTTTGGAGAATTGCACCAGTCCCTCCTGCAGCAAAGCAGCCCCACAGCACACTGACAGCACCATCCCTCATGGCTGGGATTATGTTTTGAGGCCTAAAGGCTTCCTCCTTTTTCCTCCAATCTTATCAGTGATCATTGTGACCAAACAGTTATAATTTTTGTCACATCAGACAACAGGGCAACATTTGCAAAAATGAAAAATCTTGATCCCCATGTGCAACCAGTTTCAGTCAGCATTTTCACAAGGTCTTTCATTGTTGCTCATTTGGTCAGTTGTTGAGGTGCATTTGCTCGTTTTTGTCAAAGCACATTCACATCTCGGACACAGAGGCTGTTTCTTTCATGAGTAGTATGATGGTTTTCTCCAGGGCAGTTTATACTTGCGTATTATTGATTGAATAGATGAACGCATCGTGTGGAATTTTCCAAGCTGCTTAAGGCTCCAGTTAACTTTTAAAAGAAAAAATTAATAAATTATTTAAAAATAAACCTCAATTTATTGACATTTACAAAAAAGAAAAGAAAAAGCCCTAACTGACCTAAAACAGGAGAGGCTTCCTCATTTCTGCTGTTTGGTATGGAGAATCAGTAAATACATAAATAAAATAGAATTACTGTATTTTTCTTTTATTTTTTTGTATTTTTTTCATGTATTTTTCTAAACTGTATGTAAAACTTGTGTTGCAGCTGTTAAAACTATGGCAATTTTGTGTTTAATAGTAAATGTAACTTTCAAACTATTACAGCCATAAGTATTCCTAACAAATGAGTCATTTAAAAACATGCAGTACTTTTGAAATCAGTTTTATTATTTTATCACATTTTTTGGTCCTCAGTCAAATTGGCTACACACCGTAACGAAAGAATTTGAACGTAATGTGAACGCTGCATGTGTTTTCTTTGCTATTTGATTAATTCACTCTTTTTCTTATTATCACAACTGTGGAGAATCAAACATCAGCCTCTTCACAAGTATTTCTTAAGAGGCACATACTGTTCTATATTTCATACTGTAAATTGTTTTTTTACCTGATGTAATTGGCCATTTTCACTCGTGGTTGGTGCCTGATTAAATAGCCATCAAAAAAGTTGATCACACAAGCAGTTACTGATAGGATAATCAATCATAGCTGGTTAATAAAATCCAGATTTTGCAATTTAAGACCCATTAAACTATTTGTCACTCTTTCCAAATCACCTTGCTATTGAGAATTTCTAAGAAAAAAAAAAAGAAAGAAAGGAAAGAACACACAAATGCTTTGTCTGTCACTGTATTATTCTGCATGTCATGTATGTGACTGTGATTTTGTGTGAGTGGTTGGTTTAGTGTGCGAGTCCACAGGCTGCTTGGGTGGGCACCTGTGCACATCAGACACCTAGGCGTCTTTGAATCATTAATACACCATTAGAAGCAGACGGACCAGCCCCTGCCTGCTCTGCACTGACCTTCAGAGGGCCACTTTCATTAAGTTTTAAACACGTGCTCAGACTGCACTCATCTGCCGAGCTGTAGTGCGTGAAGCCGTGATGAGATGGCCCGCCTTGATAGGTGTACTTTCCCCTGGCACTGGTGGCAAGCTGGTTCACATCTAATTTACACCGGCAAAAGAGGAGCTGAGGATAGTCTGACATCTTTCATATTCTCCATGCCATGTAGTTACGTTTCCACGCAGTGTACATACACACACGCGCACGCTCACACATGCAAATAATCTTCCAGTTCCTGATGCCTGTGACCCTGGGCCTTTTCCTTCACTCCTCATTTGCTTAGTGTCTTGAACATGATTTTCAGAAGTGTTGGCCGGCTCACCGTTCATTCAAGCCAAGCAAATATTTTCTATAAAAGATGGGAAATGGCAGGCTGCTTGAGCCCTGCATGAGAAGTCCGTGGTTCTTAACAAGTCGTGCTGCAGCATGCTAATGTGGAAGCTCAGGGGTGCTTTGGGATTACGCCCGAATGTAAAAGAAAAGTAAATAAATAAATGACAGGCCAGTCACATATAATTGATAGGTTGCATTTAAATTAATTGAGACAAATTGGGATATATGTGTCCTTTTGGTTATTGACATCAACAGTTCTGAAGTTGTGAAATGAAAGGGCAGCACAGATCTGGCTGAGTCATCCAAAGCCATTATGTTAAAAGTAAGAAGGCGGTTCACTTAAGTGTGAATAATTACATGGATAATACTATCAGTGTCAGCCCTTTGACGGGACCCAGCTTGAGTTCAGCTGTGCTCTTGTCAACATCTCACTTTGAGAGTCACCCCCAGACATGGACATGCTGACTATACAATAATTATGGATATGAGAGGGGTGTGGGTGTGTGTGTTTGTGAGAGTGTGTATATGCATTTTTATACACTGGCTTTAGAGCGTCTACATAGAGCGTGTCTGCATGTCTTTGTGTGTACTTGGACATATGTATCAATTTGTTCTTTTTTTCTGCATTTGTCTGTTTTATGTTTGAGGTCGCTGTGTTGAACAATCTGAGGATGGAGCACATAAAGTGTGTTTAGGAGACAATCGTGGCATGGCTGATGATAAAATCATTTCATAATAACTTTAATAACCTCCCACTTACTGCATATGACATACAGTGTCAGTAATTTTACCATAAATTACTTGAGTGATTTAATAGCAAGTATAACTGCATTTCATGAGGTTATCTTCTCATGGATCGACACCCAAAGAACTGTTGGAAGTTTAAAACTCTCTAAACTTCCATGCCTAATTGACTTTGTTGCTTAATGACAGGCATTATTTAACATTTTACCTTTTAGTGATAAAGGTGGCTAGCCAGAGCCAGGCCAAATAAGAAGAAGGACCAGACTCAAAACCCCTAACCTTCCCAGTGATGAGTCAAGCCATACCTCAAAAACTCATTAAACCCACTGACTTTTGCAGAACTCGCTTAAATTAAAAGTGCCTAAATAATATTTTACACCAGACCCTAAAGCTGTTGTAACCCTATTAACCACCATGGCTGGCATTCATCCATCACAGGTCCCCCCTCCTCCACCACCGAGGCACAACACTGAGCCATCACTAGCACGCAGACCATCTCTTGTTTACAAAGAAAGTCAAAGTAAGCCAAACTAAACCCAGAATAAACCTCATAATCAAAAGCCCGCACACTAAAAGTGAATGAATTACTGTGCTACACGAAACAGCATTTATCACTTAGTTTGACACTGTTTGCTGTGTAGCTGCAAAACTGTGCATTTGACATGTAACTGACTCTTGGTGAAATACTTTCCCCAGCAATGGCTCTTCAGTCATAAAGTAGCAGTTATAACGTGGCCTGTCAAGCTTTTCATTTTTCCACTGGCTCAGATGTGTCGCGATGTCGTCATATCTTCTTTTCAAGCTTTTCCAAAACCAAAGGCAGATTCACTAAAGCGTCATGATGTGTTTATCTGCAGAAAGATAAGCTGCTAAGTTGCTAGCATCACTGGCGAGACACTTGCACTTGCAGGTCCAGTGACTGAGCATTATGCAGGAACTGTACTTGCTTGCACGTGGGCACGTAGATAGGCGCACCAAATACGGATGTGTAGTTGTTCCTATTATAATTCACTTGTGTGCTTCACAGTCCAATCAAGACATTAAAAAGCTACCAGTTCTGGTTAGTGCATGCTAAAATGACATCCTGATGGTGAGAAAAAGGAAGACTAAATAAAAACAAACCAGGTGCATGGTCGATAGCGCAAGGTGGAGCATTCACCCTCTGATGACAAAACTTATTCCACATAGATCCTGGTGAACCAACGCGCATTAGAATGCAAAGTAAGCAGAAAGTATATTATTGACTGTAGCCTACTTGCCAAAGGATACAAGTTTTGTCATTACAAAGTCACATTGGAAAAGCTGATGCTGCTACGTATTATTTTAAGGTAAAGATAACAAACTGCTTTTTACTTAAACTGTAGAGAGGCACAGGGAAATTACTTACTTCTACTGTGTCACAGGAACAAAGAAATGCAATCAAAGTGTGATGGCACAGCTGCAAGGGCAGCTAACAAACTTCTAAAACTGAATGGCCATAAATGGTCTTCTCTGATTTTATTGGGAAATCCCTCTTCTGAGAGATTACATTTTGTATATAATCTCATTATAGTCACGCAAACCACCAAAAAGTGTGTTCCTCATTTGGGAAAAAATAAAAAATCCCTGTGCTCTGGAAAAAAGCACAATGTGAACACTGAGTACTTAATTTTGAAAGATCTGCACTACTGAAATTGGATGCTTTATTGCCTGAAATACAGTTTTGGCTTCAGAATTTTTTTTTTCATTAAGAGCATATTTGAACAGGCAGCTCAATGATTATCAAGTTGGAGCACTTTTTAAGTTGGTAAATTCGAGGTAGCCGTGAATATTATATATCCTGCACAAAATGCTCAATTTTCACAGTAAATTTGCAACTCTTTGCACAGGAACCTGTAGCTAGGCAGTGGGACAACAAAGGCTTGACAACCCCAAGAAAAACCAGTAACTAAGACAGATGTTATTTTACATTTCCTTTGGCATTAGCATCACATGTAACACATTGGGTTTGAAAAATGCAAACAGTGACAAACTAAAACTCTACTTCATGTGGCTGCTCATGCTGTTTCACTATCATGTAGCTGTATTTGATGAACTACTAGATGGTCCCCTAGTGGTGTGGTGATGTAACAGCATTAATTCCCTTTCCTTTATCAGCCCCTGTGTAAATTCGTATTTTAATGCAAAACCTGGAACTACTAAACCAGGAAAGGTGGATTTCTATGGTGGTCTGATTCAGGACTGACTTTTTCTACATGAAAAAGTATGTATTTTTGTTACTGTTGTTTGGTGTTTGTTCATCTGTTTGTGTGTATGTGTTTCCCACTGTTTGGGAATGTGTTTGTGTGACAACCATGTAGTCACTGTATCAATTTTCACCCCTGAATAGAACCTTAAGGTCTAAACACCATAACCGAATAATGACTCTGTTCAAAAACAATGACTCATTCAAAACCGATTTATAATCACCTCATAAACCAGGATATGCTCTCCATTAACTAGTTCATTGGCACAATAAATAAATACATAAAAGAAAGAGCATAACACTTTGCACATGAGCACTGATCAGATAAAATCACAACATGCTGGATCAGAGCTGGTCTGATCCATTCAAAAAGGTAAGATATATGTGTTGGTTGTGTTTGGGAGATGAGTGGATATCAGACTAAAATGTGACGCATGGATTCGATGCATCTTTCTCTACATTCACATTTGACAGCATTTTCAATGTTCAAGTGACTTGAAGTATTTTCAGTCTTCAGGATCCCATTTTCCATACAGGTAAAATTTACATACTTCAAAACCTTGATTTTTTTTTTATTTTCTTTTTGTTGCTTTCTTCATCTTTATCCCCATCCCCTCCTCTTCATGTTAACTTGATGTTACTGAAAATGACATTGCTCATATTGACCACTCAGACCTGTAGAGATGCTCATCTGATAAATAAGTTTTAATGGACAGAACTGATGGGAAGAGACATGAGTGGGAGAAAAAAGGGGAGTGAAGACAGTCCTCCCAAAGAGTTATTAACCTCTCTTGAAAATCTCTTCCTCTCCTTGGTTCCAGGAGGCTGCTGAAGCTACCAGAGCTGTTCTGTCTGAAAACGGTCTTATTTTCTGTAGACTTTGTCTAAAAACATTCAGAAAAGGCTGTGACACGCAAAAAAAAAATCTGTTGCTTCTTTTGAAGCACATGCAGATAAATTTTTAATGTAGGTAGTCATGTAGTGACTATTTAGCATTTTGGAAAAAGAAATAGCCTTGGGAGTTACTGTTAGATCTCTAGCTAGTTATTTTGTTTCTTTGACCACAAAAACAGCAGTTTACTTGTTTGACCTGGAATCAAGTGACTTTGACACAGACCCAATATTATCTGCTCCCATTTGTGAATGTTTTCAGCATTGGTAACACTTGCAGTGTTGAAGTGGATAGTGAGTGGGCTTCACATTAATGTTAATGGTAAAAACAAATTCAAATTGTGATGTTTAAAGTGCAGTGGGTGCTGGCAGATGCCATGTAGCTTCTAGAGGGACAGAGTCCATTTTCAATGTGTTCTCCACAATGGAAACAGGATACAAATGAAGTCTTTGGGGTTACTAAGAGACAGCAAGGATGCAGTTTTTGTCTGCGTTCATGTTTAGATTTAGAACAGATTCTTCACCTGTGTCACTGTGGAACGAGCCTGCTGTTTTTCATTCTTTCCACTGTGTTCAGAAGGTCAAAACACGAATTTGCATGCAGTGCCCAGTGATGCAGTGTAGTGCTTGGCTGTGTGTGGGATGGAGGGTAGGTGTGCGACTTTCAGAGAGAGTTAGCGCTGCATAATGGCTTGGCTGATGTATACTTCCAGCTCCCAAAATGGAATACAGTCTGTATTTCCATCTTGTCTTGTTTCAGGTTCATGAGGCACAAAGCACATGTCAGAGAAGCGCAACACTAGGAACAGCTAATATCCTGCACAGAACCCTCAGGCTCTCTGCGCTGTGGTAGAGGACCCAAGCTTACAGGGGACAAAACAAGAGGGAAGAGTCATTTTTCAGTTGTGTCCAAGATGATAGCAGTAACCCGGACTGGCGTTCCCACTCGCTTCCACTAATACCACTGACAGTTGACAGTGGAATATTTAGGAGCGAGGAAATTTCACAACAGGACTTGTTGCACAGGTGGCATCCTACCATGCTGGAATTCTCTGAGCTCCTGACAGCGATCCATTCTTTCACAAATGTTTGTAGAAACAGTCTGCATGCCTCGGTGCTTGATTTTACACACCTGTGGCCACGGAAATGATCGGAACACCTGATTTCAATTATTTGGATGGGTGAGCGAATACTATTGACAGTATAGTGTATGTATATACAAAGTCTGATGTTCTGTATAGCAAATTTGCTTGCATTAGGCTGAGGGATTTTAATTTCACATGCCAGCAATAAAGCAAGTCGACCCCTCTTCTGCCTCTTTATAGATCACGCTACTCTCTATTCGTCCTCACAGCTTGACATTTTCTGTCTTGCTGTCTCCCTCATTTACCCATTTCTCCCTGTGAACTCAGCCCTCAGTGGCACGTTTGAGCCATTAATTGAATAATTAATTCTACTCATTAGCTTGTTTTTAATTATTTCCTTGCCCCATTCTCCATGCCGAGTATAAACTCATCGGCTGTTTTCATCCCTCCCCACAAATTGCCCATGAAAAGCGAAGGCTGTTGGAGTGTAGCTTGAACACGCTGGCTCTATCAGTGGCTACTAATGAGGAGATGGGCAGTCATCGCAGAACTATCCTAACTCTGGCTTTGTGCACCAACAGACACAATACTAATTTACCTCATTTACTGTTTTTCGACCAATTAAAAAGAGGTGAAAAGGTCCGAATCACCAGCTGGAACTGTTTTCTGTTTAGGCACACTGACTTTGGACTGTACAGGCCGGGACAGCAGCAAAGCAAGCCTGTGTGGCTGATGGCTCGTTTGTTTGCAATGTGTTGCACTGATGGAATTTATTTACCCTACATTTACCAAATTTGGCTCCCTTTGAAGAGCTGTATTACTTGTGACACAGTTTTCTTCTGCACTAAGAGGTAAATGGTACTAAATGCAGTGATGCAAAACTTCTTTTTGTGCATCCTAATGAATTATGCCAGATCTGATTCTAAATTTGACCATGAACTTAATGGTATAATGAAATAAACACAGAAATATTGAAAGGCATTCTGGTTCATTGACCTAAAGCCCACTCACATCTGTGACATGACCACAATGTCTGGTATCCACTCAATCTGCACCTGCTCCCTTGGTACTTGCTTTTGTTCTGTTCATGTTTTAATAGGATTTAAATTTGTTTCATGTGAACCTCACACCAAGTTAATTTCTTTTATTTGCCTTACTGCAACATTTTATTGATTTCTGTTTCTGCTTCTTTTACTCTTTTGTTTCCTGTTTTATTTGTTCTTCTTGCTGACTGGGCTTTTGTGTTGCATGCTTGTCGTCATGTCCCAGTTTGATTGTAGCCAGACAGTCAACAGAACCACAGGCATCCAAGTCAACAAAGGTAAATTTAACCCATTTACCCGCAGCCACCTGTCCGATCTCATCATCTTTCACTGCCGTGTTGCTCACCCACATTCATCCACAATTCAATTGTCCTAATGAGCTGGAGTCTGAGTGGCAGAAAGTGGGCTTCATCCTCCAACCCTGCTGCAGAGGCTTGTAGAGATAGATGTAGATTTTTTTGCGATGTAGCACCTTTTTCTAATATGCACACTAAAGCTGTTTCCTGGAGCTGTTTTCTCACTATTGCTAATGTGAAACTTTAAATACAGGGTCTTTATTTTATTTTATTTAATTGTACAAACAGCCACCCATTACATTGGTATGAGATTGCATATTTGGTTGCAACATGACCTCAGTTTTTTCCACCTGCTGTACCTACAAATGTCAGTGCTATTTTGAACCCTCACGATGCCTCTGTAAGAGTTACAGGTGAGTTCTTTAAGCAGTTGAGTGCAGGTATTATTTCAGCCACTTGTGGTACAAAAGTTCACTTTTAAATGTTGATTGTTGAATCTTATTTGGTTGTTTTTGCACCTCAGAATTCTCTTTTGGGGCCAATGTCTTGTTTTACAATAAAAAAAAAAAGTGATCTGCATCACAGATCTGTATGATTCTGCTTGCCTTAAACGCATCAAAGAAAATGTCAACACCCCACCTCACTGCGCACGTTTTCTTGCACTGGTGTTGCCGCTCTGGACATGCCCACCGGGAAACCCCTGTTACTTCACAGTTGACGCATAGGTTGTAAAAGAAACAACAGGCCACCCACAGGATAAGCAAGCCACCAGAAGCTGAGGCTCACATAACAAAAAGAGCAAGCTCATAAAGAAGAATGAGAGATAACACTGCAGAGTTAGAGCAGGACGAGTGATGTTTATGCATTTAAGCTAGAGGCAGAATATACAGACTCAGCAATGTCACTTTATAGCCTAGCTTTATTTACTTTATGTGTTATTCTAACACTTAGAATGTAAAATCAATAGTGCAGCTTACATTTCCATGCACTAATTACCAGATTAGTTATCCTCTCTCATCATTATTTAGAAAACTTGAGCTGCAAAGCTGCTAGCAGCGCACAGTAGATTTATTGTTAGGGCTTGTAGAATGAGATGACTTTTATACTTACATGCCAACTTTTCTTTTATCCCTTTTGTGATGGCTGTGCATGCTATTAGTGGTCGTTAACATGCAGAATTTTCCCAACTCTCACTCTCTCCTGGCATCTTCAGTGTCTGAACACTGAAAATGGAGCCCGCTCCAACATCGGTGTGAATAGCCGAGGTGACACTGATCACTGTGTGCACTGCTTCCGTACATGTATGCCTGTTGTATGTATGTTTGTACGTGTGTGAGGGGGGACCAAGTGATGGAGGCAGAAAGAGAAAGAAGGGGTAAGGTGTAATGACAAAGCAAAAACTGCCTGTTGGAACACCTCTGTTGTTTCAGGGCAGAATTTTTAGTGACCATGATCCCCCCCCTTCTCTTTCTTCCTTTTCCTTCATCCCCCTTTTGTCCTCTTCCTCTCATTTCATCACCACAGAGGGAAAAGAGATGGAGCATTTCGTCTGCCGGAGGTGAAAAGAACTCGCTGAGTGTAAGTAGAGGGGTGGCTGGCCGAGAGATAGGGGATAAAATGGGGCTTTTGGATAAGGAGCGAATGGAGTGAGGCAGAGATGTTAAAAAGAAATGGATACACATGCAGCAGCAGCACAATCGCGTCAGCCAAGCCTCCCAGGGATAAAGTTGGGTTTAACTGCAGCATTACCCACACTCCCGCATTACAAAATGTTCCTTCGCCAGCATTTAGCATGCAAATTGGCTCCCAGATTATGCCTTTTGTATTCATTTTACCAACTGTCAGGCTGTGATGCAGGGAGAATGATAATCAGGCAGATATTGCCCCCTAGCGCTTCAGTGACAATCATCACACTATCAAAAGAGGGGATGGGGTACGATGCTATACTGCAGATCAATAGACTTTGTATGTGTGTGCCAGATGAGGAGACACACAATGACGTGGTTGTGAATAACTCAAGTTATATGTGTGTATTGATGGTTTGCTTCTATGAAGCTAAAAAGGGGATTGTGAATCAAAATGGGAAGAAAAATATGAAGACAGTTACTAAGAGATGGAATGTAAGAGTATTAACAGTATGATTAATACTTCTTCCTTTGGGGAATACTATTGACCAGTTTCATGATCATTTAGATATAAGAAGGGTTAGAAAAAAACCAAACATGGCTTTGGATAAAGTACACTCTTCCAATGTTGAGTTGAATTTATGATAGTAGACTCCTCTGCCCGTTAGCGCTAACTCAGTATGACATTGCTCCTGTGTAGCAATGCTAGGGGATGACCATATCTCAAATGATCAAAAAGAGGTGAAAGTTAACAAAGAACAGGGATGTTTAAGAGGCACAAAGAAAAAAATGAATGCACTGGATAATATCAATATATTTGAGTTCCATTCAAAACCAAACCAGTTCTTTCTCCAGTATGATTTCTTCATGTTTTCTGTGGCTTTAAAGTTTAAAGAGTAACATCAGGATGAATAGCCTTCTTTGTAGGTTGTTCCAGATTATTCCACTGTTCCTAGTGACAGCAGAAGGATAAAACTGCTACCTGTCTTCAAAGTTAAACGTAGAGCTATTAAACATAATACCTCTATAACAAGCCTTGTATGTATTTCCTGTGACACCATGTGCAAACAGCTCACTCAGCAGCCTCAGACATTGATTTCTTTTCAAGTCGACTCCTTTTTCCTTTCAAGCAAAGGTTAGAAAACCCACAAATGTAGCACAAAGGTGGCCTGTCTGAATGTCTTTAACTAAGTGAGCATGACTTTTGACCCATTAGCCTGCCTAGTATGATTAGTAATCCTTCTAAATGTGTCAAGTCTGAATTACACCAGAGCATTTAGTGTGTTGAGACCTCATGATGCAGTAACTTAAATGAAAAACAGTCGCTGTGCAACATGTCACAGATGAACAATGACCACAAATGATCAGAGCACTCATTCAGGAATACAGCAAATTTGGAAAAAAAGATATGAAAGGGAACATTGCACAAAGCTCTGCAAGGGTAAGTAATACAAAGACAGTTAAAGGAACAAAACAAAAAGGCAAAAGAAGCGAACAGCCAGGGTGAACACAGGGACACGGCTGGGTAGAAAATCAAGCAGACTGGCAGGGGAAAAGGGGGCAGACAAGACAATAGATATTCACAACAGCTGGTGAGACATAGATGTGAATATTCAGGAGAGATGGAACTAAACTAGACTTTCAAACTAAAACAGGCAGCAACAAAGACTCAAAAGAATATGAATAAAACTAAAATCAGGAGAACTAAAAACAACTTCAAGAATCGCAACAAAAAACATGCAACCAAGATGAAGGCAGAAAGAGAAATGGTAATAAAATCGAAGACAATGAAATGTATCATGGACTGGGGACCTGTCCAGGGTATACCTCTGCCTTTCACCCAAAGAGAGCTGGGATAGGCTCCAGCAGACCAACGTGACCCTGCACTGGAAATACTGGGTGTAGATAATGGAATGGATGAAATGTATCAAATCAGCCATCTACAGTAAAATGTTTGAAACTCTCAGGAATCTACAGAAACTAATCACAAATAATGAAAAAATGAAAATTACCTACAGGAAAAAAAAAAGAACTTAAGTTATCAAAATATTTTAAGTAGCAGTGAGCAATAAAATCTTATATGGGACAACAGTGGTTGGGACATTCCACTGCAGTGAGCCTTAAAGCGACACAATGAACCTTGAAACCCTCCCCAAAAAAGTTGCAAAACTTATCTTAGTGGTAGTTCAAAATTGACAAGACAAAGTGCACTCAGGCCACATGCTAACTATAAGATGAAGCAATCTAACATGCATTATGGGTACGAACATCATGGCAGACCCAGCGAAGAAAGTGAAGAGTGTTGTGTCAGAAAAAAACGAGTAAAAGGAAGAGACAGTAAAGCTGCAAGACCCAACACACGAGTCAACATGTGAGCTCTGACGTGAGCTGAGTGTAACAGAGGCCTGCGAGACCAGCGCTGTCCTAGCCTTGCTGCTATTGGATTAGTAAGTCATATATTTTTATTGTCGTCTAGGTCCCATGCATATGAGTTTGTTTGATGGTTGGCTGTATTACTAAAGGTCTTTGTTTGCTCACTGGTTAATAGTTTATTTAATAATAGAAGCAAGGAGATGAAGTTAGAATTTTACAATGGTAACAAGTAACTGCGCTGCTGAACCAGCGAGGGTGCTAAAGAGCACAAGCTTTCATTTAACACAAATGAAAGTAGCTACTAATTTAATGGTATTTAATTGTCTGTCTGAATATTCACATTGCTCCCTCCTGCTTTGTTGCTAACACAATAAGCAAGCAGGTTTTTGTTGTATATTTAATGACCTTGCACTGATTTCAAGCTAACGCATATAAGCCTGCACATCTAAAAAGCTGAAAAAAGAATGAAAAAAAACCCTGAATCTATGATACCTACTGTGAGGATATCTGGTGATTCTGTACGCTGCAATGGGTAAGGTCATAGTGAGGTCAGAGCAAATCAATAGGAAGGTGTTGTGAGTGTTCACCTTGAACCTGAATGATGATTCAGCGGCCCTGTCATTAAATGATGACCAAACATGTTTTACAGTTTATTTAATCCTCTTTTCCTCCAGTCGTAACATTCACTAAATTTACTCTTTAAGATGCACGCAAAATCCTAAAGAAAAAAAAAATCTTTAAAATATTTGTAAGCATATTTATGGAGTTGAAACACCTGGGTTGATTGTGTCTCAAGAAAGCATCGCTGGTGATTGTCTTGGTCCTTTTTTTCTTTGCTATCTATTTTACTCCATCAAGGATCATCTTGGCTAATGATCTCTGCTTCTCTTCCCACTTGTATCCATAAAACCTTTCTCTGAGATCTTCAGGAGATAACAAGGCCAATTTGAATAATGGCCTTTATCTGATTCATGATGATAGCTTTAATTACGTTTTTTGGCTAATCCTCCAACCTGGATTGTACGCTGCATGCTTTGTGGGCACATCTGCAGACCACATGCTGTAATCACAGGTCCAAGCCAAGAAGGGTTTTAAGCTTTTTTTTTTTTTTTAAAAGATGGTAATTGCGGCAGGTGAGATAAAGAGAGAACAGGCTTTGTATGTGAATACCAAAAGAGCACAAATACTTTTGTTTGTTTTTTTGTTCATTGTTTTACTTTCTAATAGAATTATGGAAGGATGTAAATGTGTTTTGAACTAAAAGTGTGCATTATACTGATGTTTACCAAGATTGACTCGTGGCTATTTTAAGAAATAAGCACAAGTGATTTGTTTTAAACTTAGTCAGTGATCAGTGCATATTGCATCAGGGTATCAGTTATTTTTATTTATTTATTTAAATTTTATTAAAGTTAAAGAGATTTTTTTTTCCAAGCATTTCTTTCTCTTCTTTTTTTTCATAAGAATTGCTCAGCTTGTTGATGGTTCCCTTTAACAATGCATGACAAGAGTTGACCTCCCAAAATGCAAGAAACCTGATAAACAGCCACTTTATTTACTGAGAAAACCAAGATTAAGAGCTCTTCATGTAGATGGTCTGTGTCATCACAAAAACTGAGTGCGAAGCAACAGTGCAGTGCAAAACATCAAAATATTTTCCTCAGAACATTCACACATCCTTGTTGTCATATTTTGTAGTCATAGGACCCTTGGCACAAGTTTTTCACTCACAGAGTACCTCTTTGGTGTAATTTCTCACTTTACATCGTATGACTACATGTTCTCCCAACCAGAATTCTGTTGTTGTAGCTCTAAGGGTGATGCAGTTAGTGCAAAACATACTTGATAATAACATAATTTATTTAACAAAAGTGAAGCAAAATTTCAAAAAAAAACAAAAACATACAAAACAAAAAAAACAGTGTTCATATTCCAGGTGTGTGTTAACACAGTACCAAAAGGAAAAGGCAATGCAGTGGTTTTAGAGCAGCAACTGCTGCTGCACATCAACCTATTACTGGTTATAAAGTCACTAATAAACTGTTTGGAGTTTAGCGTTCTTAAGTGAGAAAGATTATTTGTAAGTGGAAATCATTCTTAATAGGTGCCAGTCTTCCCAGGAGTGGATGTCCCGGCAGATTTCCCTCAATGTCAGACTGTGCAATGTTCAGAGCTGTGTCTCGGACCCCATGGGCCACACTAAACATGCTAAATGTGTCCATAGTAGCGCAATTAGAGGAAGACTGAACGAGTATGGTTTGTTTACTGGAAGACTTGCCAGCAGACTTGGTCCTCTGTCTGAACAGAACGCTGAACACAAAACTGCTCTCCAAGAGGCACTTCAATGTAACTCTCCAGTTCTGAGCTATTGAGTTCCCAATGACATAAATAGCTATTCTTGAAAAGAGGCCAAATTTTAATTTTAATTTCAGCTAAAACGTTCTAACTTTACCACAGGTAAAACTCATGTCAAGGCTAAAGATAGATTTCTTGTTGCATAATCTGTTGTTGGAAAGCATATTTGAAAACAAAAACTGCAAAATTGCAGTTAATGCTATGAACGTGCTGCATGCAGCGTAGATTAGTCTGGCATCTTTGAAAGGATTCGAAAAGAAGCAAGCGAGTCTCTAACCCAGTGATTTCAAACACCATCAGAGCATCTATTATGGATGTTGCTTCATTTAAATTAAATGATCTTCTAAAGTAGGAAAACCCAGATGATATGAATCAATAATCAAACAGAGACTGATTATCTTTCCCAGTTTCTTGTGGCTCCTTCGTTTGTCCTTCATTCTAACATGGACGTTTTCTTCTTGTCTCCCTTGTCCATCAGGAAAAACCAACCCCAGAGGACCAGAGCTCCTGGGACACCTTCAAGACCATGACTCCCGAGCTGTCCATCGTACCTGGGGAGCAGAAGGACCGGCTGGAGTTACACAGCAAGAACTGGGACTCGTCTTCAGCTAACACACCTGACTCATCCGAGGGAGACTTCCAGACTGAAGTGTGAAGACGTACACTTGAACACACTCAAGCTCATGTTGAGATTCAGTTGCACACAGAGATACTGGACTCCTGAAAAGCTATACATAGGAACATGATTTTATTTTATTTTATTGTTTTCGCAAGGATCTCACACACTCTGCTCCCCGTCTCCTGCGATGTGCTCTGTTGGATCCTATACTGTATTTTGTTTACTGCTGCAGAGGACAGACATGAAAGGGGGACTGTTCAACTCTATATTTTCGCAAGAACTACTGAAAAGAAAGAACAGCAGCTGGACATGTCTGTGACTTGAGAGAATTTTTAAATGAACTAAAAAAAAAAAAAAAAAGAGGTATGAAAAACTTATTTCTGAGCAAAATGTCTTGATTTTATTCTGGAGAAAAAGAGAAAATGTCTTTCAATTGTTTGACGACCTGGGAGGAGGATGGTGTTGTGGGGGGGTGGGGTGTTGTGGGTGGGGGGAGGGGGGGATAAGTATTTCTGCACCGTTCAGTTCTTTTTATAGCAAGGGGGAAAAGATCTCTGTGAGGTTCCTCACAATTGCCCCCAAGGCAACCTGCTTTCATTTATTTCTTTTTCCCTGCTAATGGATGTTAAAAGCATTCTGTCTCTCACTCTTTCTTATATATTTTCTTTTCTTTTATTTTGTCATATGAATGAACGACTAATGGTGGCAGGGACAGAGCTGCTCACTGATATGTGCCATCCTCTTTCACCTGTCTTCAGTTACACCCATCCTCTCTCCTCACATCTTCTGTGTCAACGTTGCATTCTTCAATTCCATGGATGATCTATGCTTTAGTTAAAAGAAACACCCTAACCTTTTAAAGACAAAATAATGTGATTTGAAGAAATAGCTACCAACACAACTGTGCTCTTTGCTCTAATTCCCTAGGACGAACATTTATCTTCAGGCTGGTTTGATTTGTGCTTGTGACGCTCATTTACATTATTTGTTCTTTTTTTTTTTTTTCTTATATATATTTTTTTAATTTCTGAGAAAAATTAAGTCATGTTCAATTTTAAAGAAAAAATGTATAACACAGCACATAAATATGAGCTGGCATTGTGGAGGTAATGTGGAAAAAGGAAAAAAAAAAAGAAGGCAGAAGGTGGTTTTCTGGTATTAGCAGATAAATGTTTAAAGGTCGCAGAGTCTGAAACTATTTCAGGCCTCACCGTTCACAGTGATGCCACTGAGGAGGACATGTTGGTCATTTTTGCCTGAATGAATTCCGTTTGAGCTCATCTGTCATTCTTGAAAAAACAAAAAAAAAAAAAAAAAAAAAAAAAAAACCCAAACAAAAAAAAACATGCTGAATTGATTTAACTATTGATCAGTTTAGCAGCTTACGCTTCCCTCCCATGTTTTTTTGGGAAACATTGCTTCACCAGTTGGTCATCTGTGAAACAAAAGGAAAGAAAAAACAACATTCAATGACCTCAAGAGCTTCATCGTGGGATTAAAAATTAGCTTAAACAAATATGCTAGGCTTTGGTTATCGTCTATCGCCTTTCTGTCTCTCATTCTGCCCACCCAAAGGCAAGCTCAGAGGCATGAAATTGTAATGCAAGCAGCAAAGCCAGACATATAATTCGTTGTTCACATGGCTTCGTCTCTGTGTGAGCGCAGCAGCTGTGAGAGAGCACGAAACAGAAAGTTAGAGGAGTCACAGAGGTTAGGAGGCTACTAGGTGTCAGACTGAGGAGGAGCTGACAATGATGCTTCCTGCTTGACATTCAACATCCCTGTGGCAATTGTTACGAGAGGACCACCACTTTCCTGCTGTGGCTGCACTGGCACGTCGGCTTTCCACATGCTAAGAGAGAATGAGTCAGAGTGCAGGAAGATTTAAAAGTATAGCTCGATTACTCATGTCTAAATTCAATTTAGCAGCCAAGAGATCCTAAAATGTGCACACACACACAAAAAAAAAAACAATGTAGGTGGAACAAAAGAGCTAAAAGGCTCGGTGAAATGCAGAAGTGGATTTCTCAAAACAGTATTTATCCAGGGATGGCAATGTGTCCTGACATTTTCCAATGCATTTCTCAAACCATCTGTTTAAGGATCCCTAATGTGGTAATAGAGCAGCCCAGCACAGATGGTGAGACAAGCGTGCCGCCCTTGTAACCTTTCAAGCTAATCAGCTGATAGGCAAACCTACAACCTGCCCTCTTTCTGAGATTGGTTTGATTCAGAGTTGCTGAGCTAAGGTCACATTCGCCTGACCTTCTGTGAGGCTCAGGACCCAGATCCCCTCAGTAGGAGTCACTCGACGGCATTCCTCTGTTTTTCTTACAGCTATAAAACTGATTCATTTGGTAGGGGAAACAAAGTGTTGTTCCCATGGTAACCAGCAAATGGATGTGCAGAAAGAGACATTTTGTTCCATAAGATAGTGAACAGTTTCGAGCTTGGTAACTGATGGATTTTAAGTTAACATCTCCTGGAACAGTAAGTAAGCTGCTTCACTGATTGATCAGTTTGTCCTGCATCGTTTCATTTACAGGTTGCTTTTCTATGATTAATTGTGCTGTGATGTTAATTCTAACACAAGTGGATGCTGGCCTTGTGGTCAGTGTATATTAGTTTGTCAAGTTGTTTTATTTTCAGTGTTAAAAGCTTGCAGAATCCAACAGCCCATAAAGAAAGGTGACACATAAGAAGGTAAATTTGCAACTGAACTCCAACTCAAAAAAAAAGCCTTCTGTGCTCACATTCACCCCCCACCCTTCAGCCTTTATGCTTAAGTGTTAACCAACTGCTACAACCATCCAACATTCCAGTTGATTTATAACTGAAAACCCAACCTTTCTCCTTCATTTTTGTTCTTTTTATACATAAGATTGTACAAAGTAGTCCTCTAATGTTTTCATAGTGTCTTTTTATATGAAAATAAATTTTCAAAACGATCACAGTGTCACATATATGTGCTGCCTCAAGGGCATCTGTTGGAGTACAACAAGCCTCTCGCTTGATTTGCAGTGCACTTGCAATCCCATGTTTTCATAATATCACTCTGGGAGTCGGGCATGACGAACTCTGTTACCCAGAAGCATTGAAGCTTAACTGGAACCAATCAGAGCCCCTGCTGGTCCATCTCAAAATGTAAGAGTAACAGCTTTGTGGTTTTGAAGTTCTGTTGCTTCGGAATAACCAAAGGGGGAAAATGTCAACTCAAAGTGATTATTTTGTTATTTAGAAAAAAAAGGGGGGAAAAAAAGATAATAAGAATCAACCTTCAGCGACACTTGTGCTAATAACAATCTTACAAAACAGAATTTCTTAGAAATAGTTGTGTGATCTCATGAAAATAGCTACAGTGGGGATGGGTTATAGTGACTTCCATTTCAGCAGATAAAGAAACATTGTTTAATTACAAATTAAAATAAAATACCACAAAGATGAAATAAAAATAGCTTGTGGGATTAACACGGCTAAATCTCATACTTGCTGTTTTTGGTCATGCATTGCCATGTGTCTCTGCCAACCCCATGGATTCCCCGTGGGATGGAAACCATACTTCATTTTCAAACTCAAGTCTTTGGTGAGACTGATAAATTCAAGCAAAAAAAAAAAAAGAAATCACCAGGATGATAACCAGTCCATATATATATATGGTATATTCAATTACACCGAATACTCCTGTTCTTAGATTTCTTTTGGGAACTTGCTTTGAACTTTGGTCTGTGTGAAAAGAAACCCAACCAACTGAAAACACTGCAAGTTTGCAAGCTCATCAAGTGTTTCAGACCAGAGCAAATTCAAATGCGAAATCACGCTCTGTTTTGCAAACACCAACTGCCATCGTCCAAAAGTAAAATGATTTCAAACACCATCTCTTCTTCATGTCTCAAAAGATTCCAATTGGTGATTTGCTTTTCTGATTGATCAGCTGATGTTTTTGTTCCAGATAGTGAAGCAGGGCAGCTCTTAAAATTCAATGTGTTTTTTTTCTTTCACCATACAGTCCATAACCTTCCCTGGATCCCTTAACTTTGAACTTATGCAAAGTTATTCCCTTGATTCAAACATGACACTTTACAGCAATATGGTGTCATCGCTCTGATCAGATGCAGTTTGAATGACAAGTCCTTTGATTGACTCCATTCTTCAAGCTGCGATCGCTGCTTTCTTTTACGTAACTTTATAAACTCTCTGGAGTTGAGGGTCTCATCCCTCAGGAGTCTTTAAATCTTAATATGTCTGAAATAAAAGAAGTGTTCTGACGCCTTACTGAAGCAAAAGCATGTTACAACAGTGTTCAAATTCTCCTTCATACGTTTCTATAATAAACTAGCCCCCTGTGGCGATAATTACATCAACAATGTTGGCGTTGGAAACAGTATTTCAACAACAAAAAAATCATGTATTGAAAACAATAGACTTGTTCCAGTTCCAGCATCAGAAACAGTTCTGGTGGAAATAAGGGTGTTGGTATCGAATTCATTCCCAGTATTGCCCAGAACTTGTACTGGAACGTCTCTGGAAGATGGTTTCATATAAAATAAATTTAATTAAAGATTCCTGCTCTAATTCTATGTAAGACTAGATCTTCAACAATCATAAATTCACATTGTCTACATTTTGTGTGACAAATTTTTATTTAGAAAAGAAACAGTTGGGTATATCTGTCAGATGAAAGGGTTAGAGTAAATAGCACAATGCTATCTTCTGAATACAGTGGATTAGGAGGAAGCATGTAGTACAAAAACCTCTCATTTTTAGTCTACTGGTGCACTTATTCAAAGTATTAGGGTACTTTATGTTATTGCAGTCTGTCAAAATTCACCAGAAATCTCCATGTTAAAGCTTATTTTAGAAGATTTTATTCTGGGGTATTTATAACCCAAGGACACCTTACGCTTAAAAAGATCCACAATCTTAATGCTTCAAATTCTGCTTCAACCACCAGCCGTCACTGCTGGAATCAAAGGAATGCAAGTGGAAGGGAGGAAGAAGCGGGGCTTGTGTCTCTGTACTACTTGAATCCTCAAATGGGCTTGTGGGTAATTAAGTGTGGATGAGTTTGCCCATGGAGCCGCTATCAGTCACCCAGGAGAAAGGCCACCAACTGGAACCTTCTCAACAAAGTCAGAGAGATGACTGCGGGGTCAGAGAGGGAGGAAAATGCAGAGGACAGCCCTGAGGATGTAAAGGCATGCTGACGGAGTGAAAAGACGTTTTCACTCTACCCCTGGCAGAAGAACCACAGTCAGAAGAGTGTGACTTTAAAAGGAAGTCTGCAGACATAACAGGGAGACAAAGTGTGAACAGATGAATGAAGCTAAAACAGATTTCAAGTCAACTGAACCTTTGCCTACCAGGAAATTTCCTGCCACTGGTGCCCTCTGTGTGATATTTAGAACAAAGACTAAATCTGTTGCATATATTGTACCTTACAATGTTGGAAAATGGCATAAAAGGAGGTGTCTTCGTGCTCAGAATAGTCTGGACATATAACTGAGCATAGATAATAAATATCCTTTAGTGACAGACAGGCATTGCAATGAGTTTTACAAAAATCAGCATGTGCTTGTAAGAGGCACTTAATTCTGTAGACCGTTTTAGCATCGATTACAACACAAGTTATCTTTAGACTTCACAGAGAGCCGGAGCCACCGAGCAGCATGGCAAGCCGAACAGTGGCATTTAGGTTTAGCTATGTTTCGAAGGTTGCAGTTGTAGACGGCCGCTACTCCTCCGCCCCCGACCCACGGGGAATATGATAATTGATGTAACCGGATGACACTGATTCATTGAAACTGACTTTTCCTGTAGCCACATTTCTGATAAACAGAAAATGTCATTCTCTCTAATTATAATAATTAGACCACTGACTAACAGAGACTTAGAGCTTAGAGGTTTTGTATTTTACAGTCCGCACCTCTAATCTTTCAATCTTTCGGCTCTAAATCCCTAACAATATTTTTTTTTAAGGTTGTTTTGATTAACATCACTAACATGTCGCGCTTGGTAGACTTTTGGAGGACAGGGAATCAACACCACGTCTATATTTTAGCTTAGTACCATAGTTGACATTGACCAAACAAGTCATTTGATGCAGTACAGTTCTCAGCACTGCTTTACTAGCCAGAGATTTGAATAAAAACCTTTCCACAAGTGGCCAATAACATTGGTGTGATGCTTAGTACCATCACCTCGGAGCAAAAGGGCTCGATCTTAATCCTCTGAAACTTGGTATGGACATTTATTATGGAATTCACATGTTCTGTGACTGGTGTTTGTCCACTCGTTGTCTGTCATTGTCCTGTGATGGACAGGTGATGCGGCTATGGTGTACCCAACTCAGAGTAGTCCCAGCAGTCCCATGTCGGATATTGTTAATATTTAAAAACTAAAACTTTCATGGCCTTAATAAGTCTTGATTTATGACTCGACCCTTTTTCTTCATTTATTAAAACTGATCTGTAAATATGCTGGATGGACCACACTCCAGCAGATGACACTGGCCTACCCTGTCCCCTCTATGTTACACATTAACCAGTGGTAATTCAGCCTTACATGTTTGAACTGGACAGCAACACTCAAGAAGAAGATAAAGAAGAAGAGCTAATCATTCAAGCCCATCATGAAGCATTAGAATGATACTGTGTTTATACGACTTTCCCCTGTTTTCAACATTAAAAATGAACCGTGAGCCTTTCTTAGACTGCTAAGGTCTCCACATAACTTTCACTATACTTTCTCATTTCATCAATTCCTCAGAGCATGTGCTAGGTAGCTGTAAAGCCAGCCCCCCCCCAATACTTTACATGGTACAAACAGGTTTCACAAAGTCCTTTTCGCATAGTGGTTGTGTCATATTGGCACGAAAAGCCATTTGTGTTAAACCACCGCTGCTCTGATTTTGACAGCACCATGACGTGGAATAAAGGCACTGCAGAGAAGTAATGAAATGGTTGTGTGAATGGAGCTTGAGCTTGCCTTTTTTTTTTTTTTTTTTTTGAGACAGTAGGTGGTGCTCAACAGATTCAAAGCAAAAGCTCTCAGCTACAGAATTGGAGGTTATGTCCTGTGATGAATAAAAATCAGTTCCTCTCCGCATCAGCCCTGAGTCAAGAGTCAAAACAGGATTTCATGCGAAAGGTCCATCAAGAATAAGTTCTGTGATTTAAAGGTTCTTATTTTTGTATTGGAAACATTTACTGCAGTGAAGTAAAAGCTGAGAATCCAACATTGAAAATATTCGCAAATATACAAATCAGCTACTTCGGTAATATTGCGTTCAGTAAGCCGTGAGCTGAATGACGCGTCCTACGCTGACACTGCCAGAAAGTGAAAGTGCAGCAGGCCTGTAAGGAAGAAGTTTTATCCTTCAGACAGGGAACAGTAGAAATCCATTGCTCTAATGGCTGTGGCATGTCTGGCTGCCCCTCCTCTGTGGTTGACAGATGGTTCTGTCCCACAGGCTCAGATGCCACGCTGTTTAGAGAGGACACTGAGGAAGGAGCAGACTGATTGGAACAGGGGGGATATTGGACAAGCCAGAGTGGGAATAGAGCCACAAACATTCAGAAGCTTAAAATAATTGAGGGAGAGTTTCTTGACAATGCAAAAATGATGCAACCTAGAACTACAATATGTACTGAAGTATCTGAAATCAGATCACCTTTCTGGACTTTGTCATTTACATCTACATTTCTGAGGCTTGACTAAACATCTTACGCTCATCATTGTGCACCAGATCACCGAATGATTTCCAATGCCAATGTTTCCGTTTTGGCCCATGTCTATGGGACTGATGGCACTGCTCTTTTGAGACTGCATTTCAACAATTGTGTTAGATGGCTGTCCAGATAAAATGCCCTTGCTGTCCCACATCCATATTCAGGCCCTGCTTATCCACTGAGTATTTCTATCTCCACCATGAAGACTGGGATGAAACACAAGTGGTCTTTGAGGGTGATTTATTCAGGGCTGAGGGAAAGGATTCATTGAAGCTTCTTTTGGCTCCACCAGCGCCTCTGAACAGAACACTTTATGCACATCACGGCGACCTACATTTAGTAAGAATGAATAGCCCCTTGACAGCGCTAAGGACTCCTTATGCTGGCATAATGCAGTGGTAGGCTTAGCCTAATGCAACCAACCAAAGCCTCCATTACATACAGAAAAGATACAAAAGCACAATACCAGAGACGCTCTAGGTGTTCAAAGATGACTTACCCCCCTTGTGTCATACTAACAGTTAAGAAAATCAAGGAAAGGACACAGGCTATAGCTGTGAGGGAGGAGAATGTAAACCATCATGTTGTTTTGATCGAGGATGGGGTGTGGGAGGTATGCTGACAGGGACAGCAAGGTCAGGAGTTGTGATGTGCCCACACACATCCCTCTGGTTGCACAAATAATGAGACAGGCAGATTGGCCTCTAGAACTCAAACCACCCAGCAATGGTCAGTCATGATGAGCCCAAATGAGGGCACCCAACCCCAGTCCTCCCACCTGCAACCGTTGCTTTCAGCTGCGTGTGTATTTTCTGGTTGTTAGTTTGCTGGATTGTTGAAGCTGCACAGAGAGCCAAAGATCAACTCTTAAAGGAGAAGTTCAGTCTTTTAAAATTTTTTGTTTAAAAATTGTTTAGGGTCTTTATGAGAATTCAAGAGTGCAAAGAAAGTTCACACCACCTACACACCAGCCAAAGACTGCAACAGCAAGGCCAGTTACATCACCCACTGGTTTGTGACTTAGAGGTTTAGTGTCTCATTCCACATATGTCCATCCTCATCTTTTTCTGACATGGAAGCGACCATATGTGGATTTAGGGAATTAGGCTAAATTAGACGCTCTTTTTCAAAATTATTCCATAGAATATAACTGACTCGAAATTAAAAAGATGTGAAAAGTCTTTCAGCTACTTTCAGTGGAGTCTAACTTCATCCATACCAGCTGGGGATGTTTTTGGAGACAGCCACTTAGCATTTTCTTGTTGACTTCATGTGTCAGGCCTCAGGCAACATCCATCTTTTTATATAGGTCTGTAGGACCCACTAATCAAAGCAGCGTTATGAAGTACTGTCAGTGTTCACAGCCTCCACAGGGGATCTGTGAGTTTAGCTCCCTCCACAGATTTTCATTAGAGCCAGAGAGGTGAAAAAGTCTGTTGGTGACTGAGCCTATTCTGAATAAATTGTATTCAGCCCTGTGAGCTTATTTCTGAACAGCGTATAGCACATAGCTATATTTTCCTGCAACAGTCAGGTACGCTCATATCAAACTTTCACACCGCTCTCATTCATTCATACATATATGCAGACATGGACGTGTCTTCATAACCTTCACACAGAGCTGGTGGGAAACAGATGCAGGATAGCACATAACTAGCATCATCACCTTTCAGTCTTACTTCAACTCCTTTTCATTCTCCTGTCAACTTAGGGAGGGTTCAGTGCCTTGAAGATCAGCCTAATGTAACATGAACAGAAAAAGAAAAAAAAATCCCAACCACCCAGCTTCTGAAAATCAAGGAGACACAATACCTCGAGCAAATCTAGAACTCAGCACCTGTGCTGACATTCATTTATACCAGAGTGATTAATGTTGTGATTAATGCCCACGATCTGCTCTTATTAGATTCTTCTCCCTCACCAACAGAAACATGTTCCAAGGACTTCATTAATCTTTCAGGAGTTAAGAAAAGCACATTCAGTTGAAAAGAAGAGAAAAGAAGCACAGCTTTGCACAGTCACAGTCAGATTGCTGTAAAGATGCCTATTGAGACAGACTTACCAAGGATACACGAGGTATTTTTCTTCATAAAACTAGTTTCAATGAGGAAGGTCAGTGACATAATGTATTCTGGTACTTTGGTACATGACTTTTATGGACAGGTTTTAAGATAAACTCTGACTTATATTGTAGACTATTCATAGTCTACAATACTGGTGCTGCTGTAATTCAGTAAATTTATAGTGAATACATACAACTAATAACAAAAACGCAGGCTTCTGATGCATTTGTACTCACAATGGACAAGTAAAGTTACATGACACCACTTTACCAGAACCTTGAGGATTGCAAATGTAGTAAAAAACATTAATATTTCTCTATCCCTGCTTCAGGCATTCTGATACCTTGACTTAATCCAGTTGCATTTAAATGTGAACATTCTTACATGACTAGAAGCCTTTTATGTACATATATGTGTGTATACAAGTATACTGTATATACAGACACTTTCTTGACTCTCGTTTCCCCTTCTTACCCTGTTTAACCAGTCTCCTCACCAGTCTGGTCATTCTCTGCTACTCTTCTGTACATTTTTTAAAATTCATTTTTTCTTCTCTGTTTTGAGTACCTCCCATATTTTATTTTCTACATCCCCTATTCTTCACAAACTACCTGAATTAGAAGTATTTTGTTTCAAGAGCTGCCCGTCTCATAGCAGTCTGTGTTTCTGTCCACGTCCTGCCCTTAACCTCAGATTCATGAGTGGTTGGACCCCAAACTCTTCCATAGCTGCCTTAAAAACAACCCATGTTGGAATCAATATTTTTCTTTTTATTATTATTCTTTTATTTATTTTTTTATTCTGGATAAAAATAAACATTTGTATAATATTTTGGTCCACACAAGAATGTTTTCATGCCTGGAAATCACAGAACCATGGAAACTGTGTCCATGGTTTCTGATGTTGGTTCATCACACGTAGCTTTCCATTTTTCTTCAGAGCGTTTTAGATGAGCTCAGGTTCTTTATTTTATTTTATCAGTGCATACAAGACAAACATAATGTGCTATGATTGCATGTATGACGAAAAACCATAGCAATTAATTTACAAAATAACATAGCCGACGAATAAGAAAGCTACTAACAAAAACAGAAACAAAGCAAAAAAAGAAAAAAACAAAACAAAAAGCAAACAAAAAAAAAAAAAACATAACATAAAGTAAATAAGTAGGTGAGTTAAGGATGATTAAGGAGCACGTTATCTGAACTTATTGATAGATTCTCCCGTTTCCCTTCTCCTCCCTTGGTCTTTATTTCCATAGTGACACTAATTCAGTGGCATGGAAATGGTGTTTAGAATTATGGAATATATTTTATTGAAATATTCAAATTATAGGTTCAGAGCGACGTTTCTGGATGGTGTTTACATGAAACAGCTTTATCGTGTATTTGTGGATGGTGTCGTGTTCACAGGAAAAACAGGAAGCAGGAAAATTCAATGATAGATGATAATGAACATGTACTCTTTCACTTTGGTCATGAATGACACACTTCAGATATACTCGTATCATAGTTGGCTGTGTAAAATAATCTTCTTAAGGGGTGAATATTATAAAGTCTGTGTGTTCCACAAAACATATATTTCTGACAGTGTCAGCTGATAAGCACCATGAAATTCCATCGAAAATGGATGCGGGTCATTTTTGACCCACTTATCGAAGGTTGGAGACTAAAATCTCATAAAATGTATAATAAAGTTAAAAATGTGAATGGGATTACATCAAACACATTTTTTTGAGGAGTAGCAGGACTATGAAGCAATAACTTTCCATTATGAAAATACTACAAAAAATAAAACAGCCACACAGTGTCATTGTCTCACTTGTGCATCTAAGGGTTAAAAACTCTTTATATGTAAATCAGGCCTCCAAAAAGAAAGTTCTGCAACTTTGGCTGCTATCTCTCACCTGATATTAAATTTCTTACTTATTAATAAAGCAGCGTTCACTCCCAGTGTCAAATATTGCACAGAAGTGCAACACCAGATGTGTGTGTCTCAGAGCCACGACTTGATTAGAGAATATGGCAGGACACCTTAGAGATGAGAGAGTATTGGAAGACGGGATCCTTTGGAGAAATTAAAAAACAAACAAACAAACAAACAAAAATACAATAAAGAAATGACTTCAACTAGCTAGCTTTGTCATCCAACTCTGCCCCCATTTCCTGTCTCACAACTCTCAAAAGAGTCCACTAAAGCCATCAGGAAAGAATATCTATCTATCTATCTATCTATCTATCTATCTATCTATCTATCTATCTATCTATCTATCTATCTACACATCTGGACAGCTGTCCTCACAGAAGTAGGTGAACGTAGACCTGATTAACTGAAGCAGCCTTAATTCATAACACTAACCCTTCTGGCTTGCAGGCACTTGGCATTATGGTTGAAATACCTCATTCACCACTCCTCTTCCCATGATGGACTTATTACGCAAGAAGAAAGTAAATCTGCACTAATCAGGTCACATAATCTTCTTCATTGCTTCAGAGCAATCTATGCTCTCTAGCAAAATGAAGTCTTTTAGACTTTACTTTTGTTTCGTCTTTTTTTTTTTGATGCAACTGTTTAGTCCTGGTCCTTTGAATTCTTTTGCACTGTCCATGTGGAAATGCTTGATCTTTGCTGATATGCAAAGTTTCAAAATTTTCAGCAAATGGCCTCAAGACCTGTGAATCGTTTCATGCATGTTCAAGCCAGGATCGGAGTCAGAAGGCAAGCGGACCGTACGATGGACCCAATACGAACAAAAGCTGCCAGTCCTCACCTGATCACTAGCTGCAGGCTCCAAAACAGAGTGAATTCCTAATGACTCCTGTGTTAAAATGTTCATCTTTGCAGCAGAAATGAACATACTTGGAACCTGGTACAAGAAGGAAAAAGAAAAAAAAGAAATTCTCATCCATGATGTGAAATGATGGGGTGATTATTTTTTTTCACACCACATAAGCTAAAAGTATAAAAGACAAAGAAATCTATGGTGGCCAGCCAATCAAATGGTCAAACACCACATGACAGCAAGTCATTGTCTATCATGTCATCATTTTAACTACTTAGCACTTTGCATTATATTGACTGCTGAGCTGTGAACGAAAACCTAAGGCAGAATAATCATAATTTAAAGGGAAAGCCAGGCTCCTCACAAAGGAATAGCTCGATATGCATTTAAACAGCCTTTTTAATTTCTCTAATAACCTGCCAGAAGCACCTTTATTATACTGGTCTATAGATGCTGTGGAAACTACAAGCAAGTTTCCTTTTATTTCATTTGTTCACAAAACAGGGATACGTTTAAAGACAAACCTGGCTCCTGAATCAAAGAACACTTGCAAGATAAGGCTCAAATATCTGACAAAGTGGTCAAGGGTAGAGACGAGAGAATTAGTAAGAGAGTTTGTATCTTTCCTTTCAGTGTCTGCGTTACTCTTGGAATTTTTGTCACATGCAGTACTCTCATGCAAGTCGCTGTGATGATACTTGATGTTCAGAATTTTTGATTTGTGTTTGGCTCACTATTTGTGTCATTGCGGAAAAGATCGACTTATTAGACTATTTCATGAATTCCTGAAGAGCACAAGCATGCATTAAGTGTTCTATTCTGCAGCACGATAACTTAAAAGCACCGAAATAAGGGTGCAGAGGAGGAAAACACACACTGCCCTGGTTGATCATTCTGTTTCAGTGGTCTTGCTGTTTCCTCTCTTCAGTCATTTGTCCTGCCATGTTGACCTACATGCATAGTTTTTTTTAAAACCTGAAATGTCCTTTCTCCTTCACCACCACTCCTTTCTTAACTGGTTTGCCCCTTGTCTTGGCACCGTGCTGTGAGTCCTGCAGCAGCTGGTGGTGGCCCTGCTTCATCAGCAACTCTGTTGGAGCAGAAATTGGAGCTTGAAATCAGTTTGTTAAGGAAACACAATAGGCAGCCCAACTTATAAGGGGAGTTCTACTCTTGCAACAGAGGAAGTTTGTTAAAAGTGCAACGGGATTTATTTTGCTTGTTTCCAAACTAAAATACATTAAACAAAAAAAGAAAAAGTTTAACAAAAGAATTCAAGGCAGGGCACAAATGAAGAACTATGATTAACTTATGCTTCATATAAATATAAAGGAGTGAAGGTGCACTGCATCAGCACAAGAAAATAAACCTCTTTTAGCTTGAAAACGGAAGATGTAAACTTCTTTATTCCAAAGTGTAAACCTGTAACTGCAAAACCGTATTAGCTGGTGGGCATGCAGTCGCTTTTATTACTATAACAGCGAAACCATGTCAGCCTTGAACAGCTGCTATTAATATGATTTCTGCAAGACTAATGCTGCTGCTGCTGTCTGCCTCAGCCTCCAGGTATCAGCAGCAACACAGCTGGCTGCATTATCATGCAGATGGCCTTCAGTTTGTGTTACTGATGTAGGATCCAGAGGCAAGATAGATAGCGTTTATCTTTTAGGATTTTCCAAATAATCATTCAAAACACAGTAACCATCCATCTTGTACTTGTTACTTTACCATTCTACTATTTGTCATTGACTACTATTTGACTCTTACTCCACTGCAATTATATCGATCTTAAGAGAGTGCATTGTAGCAGATATTTATCTTACCTATTTTTCTGATAGGAATAAGCTATGAACACTTTTTTCTTTGTTTAGTTTTGTCAATCAGACATAACAAAAACCTAAATGCCTTTTTATGTCAGTCAGTGATGTACATGTATGTCCAAACAGGGAGAGTCCAGTCAGGGTCTGGACAAAGAACATCTGAGGGTATCCTGGAGTGTCAGATCTTTAGAGACCTGTTGAGTTGTGCGGTGGATTCTCCGTGGGAGGGGACTACGTCCCACAGATGCCATCAGATTGCCGTCTGTGGAGAAACCAAAATGAACACCTCAGGTTCTTTGCTTCGTTTTTCCTAAACAAACAAACAAAAAAAAAAGTTGAAAAGTCCATTGCTGATCCTCGAGGGGAGGCAGCTCCTGCTGGGGAAAGATTTTACCATATTGAGGGTATAAATGGTCTGCAAACATTTTTTTTTGTTAGGTGGAAGTGCCAAAATAGGAATAATGTGACTGTGAGGATGCAGGTTTTCCCAGCAGAACATTGCACTGTAACAGTCACGCTACCTGTTCGTGGTCAGAATGCTTCATCGGTACATGTACTATCTTTTTTTTTTTCTTTCATTATGTCACTCGACCAGGGGAAAAACTCCAGGTTTCAATTAAAGCAACACCACATAAGACTGTGTTCTTTTAGCACTCCCTCTGGTTGATAAGCAGAATTGTCTGTTAGCCGTCCTGTAAATGAGTGCATCTTAGTTCGTCCTAATCGGTCCTAATATATACTGCGGTTTGTTTGTATTAAAGCTCCCCAATATAAGACATGAGGTGCACCTTTAGTAGGACAAAGTAGGATTCTTATTCTCAGTGGCTGTCTTGTCAACACAGAAGACACGTTGTCCCCATGTGGTCATAACTGGTATTAATACATTGAATGGCTTGAAGCTGAAATCACCACTGAAGGTCAAAGCTATTTCATTTTAAAAATGTTTTTGTCAATAATCTAAAATTCCCTCAGTAAGGAACACTGTAAGAAAGAGTTATTTAAGTTGTTGGTAATTTGACCCATTTATCTATCCATATCTAACCCAACTTGACACATGCGACTGTTGTTGTCAGAACTAAAAACGTGTAGTTACACTTATATACCAATTTCACTGATTCGCCCTCGTTTACAGCTCTAAATGTTTTTGAAAATTGGGGATAGCATCCTTGTGTGATTTAACCAGCTGGATTTCAGAATGAGGCAGAAAACACATGGAGAAAATAAGAAAAAAAACACACCATCTTTAAAAGCGCAATAACAACATAACAATGACAACGCAACATAACTCAACATAATGTATGGCATGACAAATACATGTTATGCCACCACAACCTAAGAAAATCATTTTAGAAAAAAAAATGCATTTGAAACTGGGGGTCACAATGTCATTATCCTATATGGAAAATGGAGTTTGAAGTGAAGCACACATGTCTTGGTTCGCCTCCAGACCATATATGATATACTGTATGATATATAGGTCTTTAGAGGCGTTTGATGTAGGTCATAAGAAGCAATCACATGCTTTAAAGGCCGCCATTAAATGATGCCTGTTTACGACATGTCCAATGACAGATCAAAGACATGGTTTTATGTCCTGGTGGGCCTAAACCATAAACCACTGGAAAAAATTATGATAGATCGCTGAAAACACCTCAAAATTGACTAAATTTCTTCTGTCTGTCTGGCTTCTTTTTCACTTTGTTAATCTGTCTGGTTTCATCTTGGTTACCTTGACAACATATTATCTCCTTCCCTTCCCTTTACAACTCTCTCCTGATTCTCGTGCAGTATACTGGCTGGTTCACTGGATGATTTTGTGAGCAGGGGAAGAAAATACAATGCACATATATCTCATGTCTCCTCAGTGTCATATTAACACTTAGGTTGTCCCCCAGGTCAGGGAGCTGCATACATGCGATGAGGCGCCTCAGCTATGAGATTTTAAAGGAGATCATAACCGTAAACCTGGCTACGTTGGTCAAATTGATTTCAGTTATATTTAACTATCCGCAGTCATATGAAAAAGAATACGCTCATGTTTTATGAAACAGCTTATAAAAGAAAAGAAAAAGAAATCATCTGGTGCCATATCTTAAACTTGAAATGAACAATTTATTAGTTATTCATTAAAGTATTATTCTAATTAAATGCACCAATAGTTATGGAAGAATT
The DNA here is from genome assembly GCA_037176975.1 of Arrhamphus sclerolepis. NCBI lineage: Eukaryota > Metazoa > Chordata > Actinopteri > Beloniformes > Hemiramphidae > Arrhamphus > Arrhamphus sclerolepis. The sequence goes on from JBAMYA010000003.1 coordinate 5,371,954, forward strand.
TTCGTCTTTCGTTTTTCATTTGTCAGCAGTTCCTCAACTGACCACTAGGGGTAGGCTCTAGCTGAATCAATCACCAAATGTGCAGCTTCACAGCAGAAATAAACACATGTACAGTTTTTAAAAAAAAAAAAAAAAAATGATACAGTCTTGGTCTCCATAGCTTCACATTCATTAAAAGTCAATGAGGGAAAAAATTTTATGTACCATATCAGGTAATATTATACAAAGCATCAAATTTATGTTTTATTAATTAGTATCCTGGCCTTTTATTTGACACCTGGCTATGGTTAATAGGTAGCTTACGTAGCAATTAGCACTGTCTTCATTTGACTTCTGAGCAGTGAACAAATACCTAACAGTGCATAATCATTTCAAAAAATGATATGTTTTATTGAATGTTAATTGCACTAAAAGACTGCTGTGATCAAAGGACAAAGAGCAAAATCTTCCCTAAAGCACAGGTGAGTTGAGCCACGTAACACCTTTCTAGTTGCTGTTGGCTACTGTGTGGTGAGTGTGGGAGATAATATTTTGCTATCCAAGTCAGATACTCAAGAAAATCCACTTGGGATTATGAGAACACAGTTTTTTTATTTTTTCATACTTTTGTGCACATTGAGCTTGCTGGCATGTTAATTAGGCTGATTGTATTTGCTCTTTTGACTAATGCAACAGCTGTAAGTAATCTGAAAAGTTTAATGTGCATTACAATTTTCTTAGTTTAGACTTCTTTTGAAATGTTTCTGTTACCTTTTATGGTAATTTAATTAAATTGATACAAATTATACATATTCAAGTTTTAGTATTGCGGCAACCCACGTTCATGGTTGTATGTGAAGCTTTAAAAAATTGATAACTGATGAATTCAAATTCACTGATAAATGATTAGCTTTTAATTTTGTAAGGATAACGTACAAAAGGTAAACGTAAAAATGCAATATAATATTGGTTATAGTTAACTGTGTATATTATCAATGCTGCTTAAAATAATAATAAAAAAAAAAACTTACAGGTTATAGATTTTTCTTTTACTTTGTGACAGAATCTGGAAGATCGTGCAGTTGCGAGCTCGACCCAGCAAAAAAACTACTGACAGCCATGGAAACGTCGGCCAACCACAGTTCATTGTCCATCAGTTCATTTATTCATTAAATGCTGGATGGGAACTTCTTCACACACCATTAGATCTACCCAAGCAGAAGTTAAGACATTACACAGACACTTTGCTGGACTAAAACTGAACTTTGAGATAGCTAGCTCCCTTATTTAAGGAAAAATGAATGACAGTCCCCAAAATAAGAGACTCATCAAAGCTTTCTATTTCCTTGGAATTCTATTTGATATACAATATATATATATA
>JBAMYA010000003.1:5382067-5393071 GCA_037176975.1 Arrhamphus sclerolepis
GCCCCTGTGGAGGCTCAAACCAGGAACCTTCTTGCTGTGAGGCAACAGTGCTGACCACTAAGCCACCGTGCTGCCCGATATTGACTCATATTACTCGTATAATACTTGTACCCGGCAAAAGTGCTTTATCCGTACCGGATACTCATTTCAGCTGAGTATCCGATTCAACTCTATTAAAAACCTTCAACTAGTCCAGAATGCTGCTGCCTCACTACTAACCAGAACTGAGTATAAAGAACAAATCTCACCAGTTCTACTTTCATTACATTGGCTCCCTGTTAAATTTAGGATTGAATTCAAAACAGTGATTCTTATATACAAAGCTCTGAATGATAAAGCTCCAATATATGCAAAAATCTCAATGTTCCATATTGTCCTAGTAGGATACAGGTTTACTCTCCCAAGAGTCTGTAGGTCAAGAAATGGTACAGAGCCTTTACCTATCAGGCTCCTCTATTATGGAATCAACTCCAAACTTTGGTCAGGAGGCAGGCTACCTGCCTACGTTTAAGATTAGAGTTAAGACCTTCCTTTTGATAAAGCCTTTAACTTTACTCCTTACCTGTCTGGCTTTCGGCAGGAGGGTCCAGTTGAAAGCTGGGTTCTGCCCAAGGTTTCCTCCCAAGAGGGAGTTTTTTTCTTGCCACTGATGACATTGCCATGTGCTCTGGGATCATGCTCTGGGTTTCTGAAGCACCTAGAGATGACTTGTTTTTAAATAGGAGCTATATAAATAAACTGAATTGAATTAAGCCTTTCAGTATTTCTGGAAATTCAATTAGATGACAACTAAAGACAAATAATCAATAAAGACAAATGACAGTGACAGAAATGTCCATGGAATGAACTGGTCTCCTGCTAGAGACCAGTTCATTCCGTGGAACATTTTGAGAACTGATGAAACAAATGTTTGTTTGAAAAGAATACACAGCATTACGGTGTATAAAAGACCTGCTTACCTGAGTCAAAGCATGGTGAAGGGAGCATCATAATTGGAACCTGCTCTGCTTTCTTAGATCCTGGCCCACTTGCCTCCAAGAGGAAAATAGATTCCAGAGTTTTCAAAAATATACTACAGTATAGTGCCCAAGTGACTGGAGCTGAAGAAACGCATTCTCACCAGACATCAAACTATTCTGTAAAGATGAAGGATCCAAAATGTTAAAAATTTGCCAACGTTTTTGTCTCCTGATATATGTTATCCTCTTTTTTTCTCTTAGATAAAGAAACAGAGGTTTATGGAGGTTTATGGAGACCGTTTCTTTGGGCAAACTTGCTCAAAGACTTTGAATTTCTTTGCTACAGCAAGTCACAGAATCTACTTACATTTTTTTTTCTAAATGTCTTTATTTATAATTTTTTGTTTTCCTTCTTTTTTTGTGATACTTAATTTAGCAAATCAGCTAAACCAGCAGCTGTCATAGTCTTTAGTCGCTAGAAATTCTCATGAGGTTGGTCCTAAGTTTATCTCCTGTTCCACCCAAGACTTTAATCTGTAGTTTGCTATTTCAAGATAAGAACTTTGTGGTTATGTTTGGCCTTTAAAATGTAATTTTTCAGGAAGACATCACTGCTTGTGTGGAATCATACAACTGTCATGCCTTCTGCTGCTCCTCCCCTTCCAAGATCAGCTTCTCCAATCTACTGATCACCGGCCTCAACTACAACTCCCAGGATCCCTCTGTACACCACTGTGAACTGCACCTGTATCCTAATTACCCTCATGTGTTGCACCTGTCCCCAGTCTATTTATACCCAGTTTCACCACCACCTCCTGTGTAGTCTTGTTTGTTCATGTGTTACCACGTGTTGTCTGGTCTACACTGGGGTTTTTTTTATTTTTTTTATTTTTAATTTTAAAATCCCTCTCAGGACATTTATGAACTGTATTTAGTCAGTACTCTCTTTATTAAACCCTCTGAAGCTAATGACTGCGCTTGAGTCCAGCTGCTGTCTTTCAGGGCCTCACAACAACCTTATCCCATGTTAGGGATCTCATCTTAGGATGAGGGTGACCCCTTATGCAAAAGACAGAAAACCTGCAGGGCCCCAGGAAAAAAAAAGTCCTGAAACTATGGAATTTTGGTTAAATAAATAAAATGCTCTTGTGACTATTTCAGATTTTGACATTAAACCAGACAGATTAGAAATTTAGCACAGTATGACTTGAAATATTTAATTTTTATAGCTTGTGAATTGCAGCAGACAGTCTGCCATAAAGTTAAGGGTACAGAACAATCTGTTCTCCAAAATGGCAGGATCAGTTTCACCCAGCCAAACAAAGCAAACTAAGATGAGAAACATTGGGTTCAAGTCAGGACTTTGACTACTAGACCATTCCAATACGTTTACTTAACTTTTCATTAATTCTTTCGCATTAGAAGCTGCTAATGTCTCATTTCAACTTGCTACAAAACAGTGAGCTTGTAAGTCATGAGCAAAACCCTTCACTGAGTTGGAGAGCAGTGGCTTTTGTAACTCTGCAGGTTTTTCTTGATGAACTTGTGAGCATCAACACAGGCGAATGTGACAGACGTCTTTCGTTGCTTGTACGACACCCTGAGCTCCACTATGGACTAAATTTATTCTTAAATTTTCCTCCATTTAGAAATGGTCCATCTGACTTTTGATGATGTCCAAAGTCATTACTGATGGCTTTATCATCCACAGCTTCATGATGAGCATCAACCACTTTTTTTCCTGAGGAAATCTCCTTCATACTAAATTAATTGTAATGTTCAGACTTCATGTTAAAGAAAACAGGGTGTCTGCTCTCAACTGAACTTATCCCACTGATTGAAAACACCACCTCAACTCATTGTTTAACTGAGATTTACTTTCACAGGTAATTTTTAGTTAATCCAATTAATTTTCCCATCAAGTTCACCCACTTTTTTTGTGGCGAGAAACAATAATCTGCAAAAAAACAAGAGGCAACCATTCATGTTTTTATGTACTTTAGCTCTGTTCAGTCATCCATCCATCTTCTTCCACATCTGCAGTCAGGTCGCAGGGGCAGCAGTCTAAGCAGGGAAGCCCAAACCTCCCTCTCCCCGGCCACTTCTTCTAGCTCAACCGGGGGGACCTCAAGATGTAGTCCGTCCAGCATGTCCCGGGTCTTCCCCAGGTCCTCTCCCTGTTCAGTCAATTCTGTTTAAATTATTTCTCAAGATAGTAAAAGTAACAATTACTACTACGAGAGATTTATATCCCTTAAAATGTGATTTTCCTTCCCATTTAGTTTTGTGGCAGAATTTGAGATGAATGATATAAGAGAATTCACAAATATGTTGACAGATGAACTAGATATACTCAGCATGATGTCCTTCCCTCCCACCATCAACCATCCCTCCTTCCCATGCACCCACGCTCAGGTCAGATCCCCCAATTTGTTCAGAAAGTGTAACAAATTAGGTTTTTAAAGAGAGAGAGGGAATAAAAAAGGGTCGGGGGTGGTGGCATCGCATGCTGTTTGGAAAAACATATAAAACAAAACAGTCACAGAGAAGCAATATATAACAGCCCTCATGTATCAATTTAGTTCAAAGAGCCACATAAAAAGAAAAGACAAAAGAGAGAGAGGTGAAAAAGCTGCTATAACAATAAAGCAAAAATGTTTGGCACAAAAATGAAAGTTGAATACTTTTTGTGAAACTTTGAAAGTAGTATTTTTTATGGATGCAAGCCGCCATAAATCTGTTTGAACTCTCCCAGAGGGGGAAAAATAACAACAAAAAAAGTATTTTCCAGAAATATTTATTCCCCAAATATAACATCAAATATAGTACTCTCTAGAACAATATCATATTATACTCCATTACAGCGGCTCCCAGCTCTTTAGCAGAATATTCGTTTGCATATTTGTCGTTCTCAGACATCACAGTTACAAACTTTTAAGGTTTTACTTTCACTCTTCTTTTCTTCCCTCCACATTTCAGAGCGTGAGCCCCACATGGTACATCATGTACGGAGGCTTAAGGTCTTTATGCACCTCTGCCCAAGTCTGAGTCCTCCCAAATAAATTAACCTTAATTTTGATTCAGCTTTTGTTTGGCACAACTTTCTCATTTCAAGTTATTGTTAAATTCATGGATTGGTGTGAAAAGCGTGTGGGAATTATCCTGTTGAAAAATTTTACTTCAGGTTCAACTTCAGTTTCATGACATATTGTGGCCAAAATATTTTGTTCTATCATTCATGCATTTTTGACTCTGACAGCAACATTTTTTCCTGCTGCTCATGAGTTTTCTGAAACTTTTTTTTCCCTGAACACTGATGTTGAGTTAAATCTTGGTTGTTAATCCATAACAAAAAAAAAAAAAAAAATCAATGTCATCCTTATGTGTTTCTTGTCTAATCAAAACAACTAAGCAGTTTGTTTCATTTCTCTGAAGGAAATCAAAAGGTTGGGTAGCACTAACCAGGTCACCAGCACCACTGGTCACTTGGAGAACGACTAAATATACCTCTCTGATAGACATTGTATTCACAGTTTTCCATCCATCTTCTTCCGCTTCATCCGATGCCGGGTTGTGGGGGCAGCAGCCTGAGCAGGGAGGCCCAGACTTCCCTTTCCCTGGACACCTCCTCTGGCTCTTCCGGGAGGATCCCAAGGCGAACCCAGGCCAGCCGAGCGACAGTCACTCCGGCGTATCCTGGGTCTTCCTCTGGGTCTCCTCCTGGTGGGATTCACAGTTTTGATAATTTAAATTAAGGCACTATTCCAAAAAAAAAAAAAAAAAAAAAAGTTAAATATGTATGCAATAAAATTGAAGTCACAGTCTCCACAGGCTATGCATGTCTTTACTATACATATCTGGCTCTGATCAAGGTAATATTTAAATAATTTAAATTTTTGCTTTTTTTTTTTTTTTCCCTTCGACTGTTCACATACCTGTGGTGGGTTAGTGGTTAGACTGGCCAAAGAAAAAAAGGGCAATCTGAAATTTTCTTGGGCATATGTAAGACCAAATGTGTCCTTCAACAGCCCTCTTGACAGTCTGGCATACTTTAACGGGACCTGACACTGATTCTATCAGAGGACTAAAATCACCAACAGTGAAGCACGAAAGGACAAGCAAAGACAGTGATGGATGTGGTGCACTGGTGTTGTGTACTGTAGTACACTGAGCAGGGTTTCCCACACAGACTAATGTGTGGCGCAGCACCACAGAATCAACTCCAAGTGCCACAGATAGAATACCCCCACCAACGCACTTTTAAAACCGTTACCTTTTTATCAATGTATTTCTTTTTCTATGGCTGAGTGCATTAAAGTATTATTAACACTGACAAAGTGCATTAATGCACTTTAAGAAAAAAAAAAACTTTTACTTTGAAAGTCCAATATCTCAGAACCTGAACACAGACAGCCATGGTTCACTGAGAAGAACTTCTCTCTAAATCTGGTCACTTTCCTCCCGTACTCCCAGCTACACTCAGAGCAGACACCAGTAACTCCACCAAAGTGTCTGTTTTGGGTCACTTTGGTCCCAAGCCAGGAGGAGGGTTGGATGTAGAGCTAGACGTTCTAGCCCAAAATAAATTTTATATTCCAACATTTAACAATACAGGACAAAATTGATTCATGTCAAAATTAAAAAAACAAACCAAGAATCAGCAGAAGAAAGCTGATTTGTAGTTTTAAACATGTTATTCCTCTCTCCTAAAACATCCTTTACAATTACATGTAATGTAATATTTTAGAAATAATGATCATTCGATATATTTTGGTGTAAAAATTGTGCAACCATTATATTGTATTGGGTAGGCAGATTTCAGCTGCCACTTGGTGAAAGTGTGTCTCACATTTGTCTCAAAGTGTGTTTGAACACCACCCGCTGCACACACTTTGCATACACCCTGATGACCGACTCCACCGAGTGCCACGACACTCGATTCCCTCACCGGCACCAGGGGAGCACCACAAATTGCTACCTGGTCTGTGGGAAACACTGCTGAGGGTTTAACCTCCCCATTTCACATCAGCTGCAATCTAGCAGAGACACAAAGCAGTGATGTCAACCTCCAACTTTTTTTTTTTTTTCCCGCGACGACTGGTGACCGAAACCACCTCAGGCAGAATCACAGTGGATACAGGTGCGTTGGGTCAGTGTCAAGCAGCAGACCTCCATCAGTGCACAAAATGGAAAACTAGGGGAGGAGACAGGGACATACAAAGAAAAATTAATAAAAATTAAAGGAAACTTAGGGCCGCAACAACTATGTCAGATGTCTCTCCCCCAAGTACCAAGAGAACCCTAATCCTAACCGTATGTGATGATGTGGACATGAAGTCAGTTTTTAATGAGATGATCATTCTTGTGATATCATTAACTAAAACAAGTTTGTTGTTTCCAAATTGAAAGTCAAGATTTCCTTTTCTTTTCAGTTGTGTGGGCTGGTGAAATTAGGGTAATACCAGACACAAGCTATATTTTTTTCTACTCTTCCAGAGAGTGGAGCAGCATAAAGTTTGGAGTGCGAACAGTAACCCTCTTAATAAAATAAACTAAACATGGGGCTGTAGCAGCAAGCCCTCTATACAATGTCACTCCTGACAGCAAATATATACCCAACGTCTTTAAGCGAAAACAAAAATGAAAACCAAAGTGCACAAACAATTGCAGTAGCTACAGTCTGCAAATACGGAAATAAAATAAATAAAAATCACATGTCATTCTGTATGAGACACATTCAGTGCATGAAATGAAAATGTTGTAACATCAAGCACCAAGTAGCACCAAGTCTCAGCTAGCTCAGAACAGATTGTCAAAATCTACAGTTCATCAGTGTAATTCAAAATCTTAATGAAACAAAATGCGTTTTAGCACAACATGTATAATTTTAAAACACTCCTCAGTCAGAAGAAATATATGTAGCATAAACTTGCGTTATTCGCAACATTCTAGTCTTGTGGTCAGCAGACAACCATTCTCTTAGACAAATCTGAATTCATCAAATCCCTTATGTCATATTCAATACCAAGTAGTTCATTTTCTGTTTTTTTTTTTTTTTTTTGTCTTTTTTACATAATTTAATTAATTGATTTAATTAATTAATTTTACAAAATACATAGGATTGATATTTACCGCTCTTACACTTGAAAGAAAAGGCTCCACATAATGACTGATAAAACGCGTGCGCTCCGAGAGTCCAACTTCCGGTTTCCGTAACTTCCGGTTTAGACCCTCCAGATAACTCGTGGGGCAACAGCGCACTCTAGTGGTGTTACGATTTAATGTTCTTAATTTCCAATCGGCTACAGTTGCTTCTTCTAATATTTTTCTTCAACTGCGTCACTTTCAGTTTTACCTCTGTATTCTATATGTTTTATAAAGCACCTTGATCTGCCTGTCTGTATGAGCTGAACTTCTAAAATATGCCTTTCGTAATCCATTACGAAAGACAAATTACGCAGAGCCGCACTATGCAGCTTCTGTCAACATTTGCATTAAACTTTTACACCTTGACCAGAGCTCGGAGCACTGACACTTTGTTCTGTGAAATCTGTAATAAGTATTGCATGTTTTATGCTTGAGACGGTAATGTAGCGAAACGTTTTGAACCATGTTACAAAAGAAATATTGACTACTAATAAATATTTGCCATTTTGTATTTTCATAACCCACCCATGATTAAACAAAACCTTCTGAGAAAGATACTATGAGCTCTGTTAGGCTCTGTCTAATATTTCAGATCCTTATTATTGTTCTCACAAGTGTGAGATCTAATCAAAATTTCATTCTCCTAAAAATTCCTTTTTGGAATTAGTTCCCTCTTGCACATCACACTCTCTTTGTGTTAGAAGTCAAGAACCCCTGCGAGGCTGTGTGACACAGATCCAAGATGACAGCTTGAAATAAGAGTTAACAGTTCTTCTGCCTGGTTCCCCCTGACAAATTCACACTGCCATAATGTTAAATGGAGTGTACTGAAGATCAGGTAGAGGCGCAGGTGCTCTTTGACACCATACTGACTTCACCTCAACGGCCACGTTCAACAACCATCAATAATACATCCTGCCAAGCATCCCCTTTTTCACTCTGTCATGTTACACCACGTTAATTTTTACCCAGTGTCACCATTTTTTAACCCATCTAACTGAGCTGGAATGTTTTTTTTCATGTTTGCTGATAAATCTAATTTGTAGCCTCAAACAGCTTTCTGGTATGTGACTGAGTTCTTCATCCTAATTTAACAATAATGAAAAATAGATAAATGAAATATTTTTTTTCTTTCCTGTTTATTTTATATTTTCATGTCATGCTCAACCAGCTATTAGCCACAGAACAACTACTAAAAGATGTTATTGCTTTATAGCCTGAAATCATCATTTTAATTTCAAACATAAAGCAAATACAACTAAAATGCCTCTTTCAGCCTGTGGTTAGCCTTCTTTGATTTTCTTCATAGCCATAAGAGTAACCTCTGCTTTTCGCTTTCTTTCTGCTGCTCGATTACAAAATATGCAGCTGACAACTGATCTTGAGTTTCAATTCTACAGTATAACTCGTTTTTCTTTTTGGTGGCATATTTGTGTTCTCTCAGTCTTTAAGGTTTACTCTTGTAATTTTTTTCAGTAGCAGTGTTCAGTTGTCACGCATGTAGATGGTGCCCTGTTGTTGCCATGGATGACACAGCATATATTTTTGATACATAAGTCGCTTTGAAATATAAGTCACAGGACCTACAAAGTACTAAAAGAAGTGTGACTTATAGTAAGGAAAATGCAGTAATTGGTGAAAAACAGTGTCTCTTTAATTTACACGCAAATGTATTTGTATATTATTTTATTGAATTGTAAACGCATGATCATGGCACTGATTTGCAGAGGGGAACTGATCACTCTGCTTGTGTCACAGGAAAACTTTGATTAGTAATGTTCACTGAGTTCATTGCAGGTTGCAATCCACACATGTTCAGTTAGTTAGCTATGGTGCAATATTTTATTCCCAGGTGAGAGTCAGCCTAATGTCTATTTTTTTTAGTGGAACCATAGAACAGGTGCTAACCTGACTACATACTAAATTAATGATCATTCATGTCGACAGGAATTCAAGTTAAATTTCAAAGGATGCTTCCTTGGTCGAGTATATTATTAAATCTGAAATTACACTTGTTATTTGTTTGTTTTATCTTTTTTCCTCTTCCTTGCAATCTGTCAGTACATGTCAAGCTGAGACAAACAGCTGTCGTTGCTCTGGCAAGAAATGAAATCTACTTTCACTTCTGACTGTGGCTTCAACAGAAGCCAAGCAGGTCCAACCTTCAGTGTCACGCGTACATCTGTTGAAAGCCCAATCAAACGTGTGCTGGGTGTACAGCACATTTCTCATCAACAGAGCCACTGTGGTGGAACCCACCTCTCTGATTGCTTCCCCTTCTTCCTATGCACATTTCTGTAATTTTCTCTAAAGCTCCTTTGTAGCCAGCCTTTTGTTTCAAAGCAGCCACTTTAATTACTTTAGCCCGTGATGCGAGCTTTGCATGACGGCTATCGCTCAAGCCTAGCAATGGGGAATACTGGGTTAGATGATTTGTATTAATGATGGGTGGCAATGAAGGAGAGATGATGAAAAGGAGGAAAATAGTATGAGACAGAATGAGAGGAGGAGCTGTCAGGAAAAATGTGGCTGATGAGCTCTAGATCATGGCTCAAATGAAGCTCAACCAACCTTTTACCTTTCAATTCATTATCAATTGCGTATTCTCCCATCAGGAATAAAATCATGGCAGATAATGTTGCCCATCTGAATCTTTTTTTTAAACAGATTTTCAACATCCATCCAACTATTTGGGTTTCACAACAATTAACTGCGAACATGCTTCAGCGATGAGGCATGTCAAGCTGAGGGACAGCTCATCAGCTGCGTTTAAAAGACTCGAAGACTCTGGGGCAAGTCGAGCTCCACACTCAAACGGGAGGTTCATCACCCCACTTGTGAGAACAAGGAAGTTTTTTAATGACGCATTTGCACTACGTGCATTAAAATAATGACTGGTTCTGGTTGACATGACGACCAGAATGTTTACTGCCTGTGAGAGCCTAGTGATATCATGACTTCAAATCAATATCACGATTGTTTTGAACATTTTACCATGATTGTGATTAATGAGTGATTCAGTTCACATTGTTTTATTCTTTGTCCTTGTAGATCACTGACAAGACTTTGCTGCAAATATGCAAATATGCACTATTAAAACTCACAAAAGTGTGCATATCTTTCTGATTTTAAAATAGGTGAAGGCAAACATTTGCCTGCATTTATTAAATATTTCAAAGAAGTGAAGTCAGATTACATTAATTATAGGTTCTGAATCTCGGTTTCCATTGATTTGTTGATTAACTGCCCAGACCTGCTGTACGCTCAATTGTTAAAATATAACCAAAAGGAATATATTAAATACAATCTATATGAACTCTCAGGAAAAAAAAAACAAAAAACTTTTATTTGTCACTGAGGGTTAACTTAAAGGCACATTTGAATAGCATGTCATGGATAACAAGACACTTTTTAAAACAAAAAATAATAAATAAATAGTGGCATAACACAGATACATTGAGATTTATAATGAAAGATAAGACAAACTGTTTGGAACATCATTTTATTATTTGGTGATGTTGTGGGGATTAATCTTTGGTGGATCGGATGATTGAAGTCTGAGGAAACAAGGCATAGTGTAAATTTAACAAATGTATTAATTGAACAAACAGGAGCCTCGGTGGTGTGTGGAAGAACCATACACAGCTACAACAACCTGGCATTTCCTGCTCATTCTGGTCACACACTGCTGTGTTATGGCATCCCATTCTTCAAGTTGTTGCAAGTCAGCCGCTCACTGACACGAACAACACACCCAAGCTAATCCCACAAGCATTCAAATACGCTGGGGTGGGGGGGGGGGGGGGGGGGGGGGAGGGGGAAGGGGGGGGGGGGGGGGGGGGGGGGGGGGGGGGGGGGGGGGGTGGGGGGGGGGGGGGGGGGGGGGGGGGGGGGGGGG
>JBAMYA010000003.1:5393171-5403695 GCA_037176975.1 Arrhamphus sclerolepis
TGGGGGGGGGGGGGGGGGGGGGGGGGGGGGGTGTGCTGGGGACCGGCCCCCCCCCCCCCCCCCCCCCCGAAACCAAAAAAAATTAAAATTCTGGAGGTAGTCACTGATAAACATGCTCCATGCGGGTGAGTGTTATCATCTTGAAGGACAGAGTTTGGTCCAAGACTGTGGAGATATGATCACCAATAAAAGAACAAAACAAAAATAGAACATTTGAAAAGGAAAAGAAAGAAGATATTGTTCGAGTCTGTCATCTAAGTGGCTGCAGTGCCCAGGAACAGCTACTTGCTGGCAATGTTGATAAACCTTTTGCAGGTTACAGTGAGCACGCGGATAGCAGGACAGCCATCTTCTAAAACAACAAGAACAACTATCCTCCTTGGAATGTTCTCTGGAAACTATAAAACATGACTTAATGTAAAAATATTACAACCCATTTTCATAACAGTGTAAGTGATCTTGAACACATACCTACAAAATACCAGCGTCCTCTGGGTCACCTGTGAATCCCTTTTTGCTCCTTTTTTTACTAGATATATAGATTCCTTGTAAAAAATAAAACAACAAAAAACACACTGTTTAAGAAACAGCATGACATTTATATATGCTACTTTCACTACTTTGCTTCACAACATTACCAAAGAGACGTCTCCTTTTCCTGTGCACATGAAAGAACGGTGGTGGACTCCTGTCGCCCATCTGCCTGCCTTCAGTTTTAAAGTGGGCAGCTCATTATTTTGCATTGACCAACTATGTTTTGACCATGCTTTGCCACTTAGATATAAATATCCAATAATGATATGTATTTTTTCAAGGACCATATCCCACAGTCTAAAGGTTCTCCATCAAAACCTCCACCTCCTCAGATGAGGCACTTTGTACAGAAAAAGAAATGTTATTTTGCATTTCACTACAACTAAAATTGATTATTTTTATGTTGATGGTGAAATCAGATGCTGTCTCCATAGCAAAGTACCAGACATAAATGCATAGAGGCTATTTTCATGTCTTTAACATGAACATAAGTGCATCAAAATGTCTATAAATTTGGGGTTCAGTGTCTGTTAATAGACTTAATGGACATGTTGTGGACATAATGTAAGTGGTGTGGACATAACTAGACATCCATGAAGGTAACACCAGTTTGAAGAAAAACCCTCCATCATGAAAAAATTAGTTTGAAATGATCAACCTCATACAGGTTGTTCCTAAATATTATGATGGTAATGATTACTAGCTCAACATTAAGGCTTGACTGTTCCCTCCATGGTCCAAACAAGAGCCTTTGTGTAAGAGCCCTGAGTAAATTAAAATAGTATTGCAAGTAAACACAGAGAATATGACTGTTGGGAATGAAGATTCCTAAAAGGAGAACATTCAGTTGAATGTTGAAGAGCTGCTATAATTGGTATAAGCGAATAGAACTAACTTTGGTGTTTCTTACCAAAAACTAACAGAAAAGTTTATTCCAAGTAATAACATTACAGTTTTACTCATGAATAAATTATTTGGGTGTCTTGATGATTTCATGTGTAACCCAAACACTCTGAATACCAATAAAGTTATCTGATCTTATTTAATTAACATACCTTTTTTAGGCAACTTGGCAATAATGTCTCTTGATGACAACACACCCTACTGCAGATTCCTACATTTATCAGGAAGTGGAGATGATGTACTTCCTAGTCAATAGTGGAGCTGCAGAGGGGGTCTGGCCTCTCATGGCTTTAGATCTAAATCTAGAGCACATTAGCTGAGGTGGGCTCTGTTGCAAGGCCTATAGGTGATGCAGGCCTCCCGGAGCATTGTCCAATAGGAGCAAAGTGTTGATCAATGCAGTAAGGAGGACAGAGGGAGGGCAGAAAAAAGTAGGAGAGAAAGGCCACCGCTATTGCTCTTCTATGACATTGAGGATCTGGATCTGCTGGGCTCCCAGGCTAAATTAAAACAACCGGCATCCCATTGATTCCAGCCCTGACAGAGACCATACATCACCCCACAGCCAGGGAAAGAAGAGGAGAGAGCAGAGGGAGAAAGAAGGGGGGGAGTGGGGGGGTGAGGAGTGGTGGGAGAGGGGGAGGAGGTGTAATAGAGAAGTAAAGAACAAGTTCAGGATGGAAAATGATTACCAAATTGATGGGAAAAGAATGGAACAATTAGATGAGGATCAAAGACAGAAAATATAGAGAAGGAACATCTCCAGAAAAGAAACAAGGAAGATTTTCGGGAAAAAAAGCATAGAAAAGGTGGACGGGAACAAGATTAGATGACAAACCTAACGTACGCAATTGTCCACTGACAAGTCAATTTATTTCCCGTTTATTGCTAAGTAGCTGAGAGGACTTTTTTGTTGGAGAATGGGAGGTAGAGAAATATGCAGAGGGATGTCAATTCTACCCCCTCTCCCCGTGTACACAAATTTCTTAAAAATCACAGTCTGTTGGGTTAGAGAGCAAAAGAAAATCCAAAAATAATTAAGGGCAAGAACTAATTGGTGTCTTTTCAGTCTTGGACCTCAATCTATCTTACTCACTTTTCCCAATTTCAAACCTCCTATACTCCCTGACCTCTACAATGTAAAGACATTTAGCTCATTGACTTAGAAATGACAGCTATTGTTCTTCTCTGTCACACTCTAAGGTTGTCTACCCAAATGGGGTCTTGCACCAAGAATGAGAGTTTGGCATGCGAAATGGGCTGTGACTATAGAAATGAGGAATTCAAAAGAGCTATCAAATGGATAAATGACAAACTTAGATTATCATTGGATTGCTTTAATTATTCCAGTACAGTTAATTTACTACCAGTGTCAAGTATGAGGTTGAAGTGAAGGATCCAAATGAGACTGGAGGCAGAAGTAATCCAAAGTGATTTTTATTTGAAGGCATGGCAAAACAAGGCGGGGCAGGAACACACGGAGCAAACAGGACGGACCAGCAAGGAGCAGACAAAGACAAGACCTTATAGACACTGATGGGGTAACGAGACACTGGTGAAACGGTTCAGGGAAACGAGGATCAGGAAAGTAAAACAGAACAAAACAGGGCACAGATAGAACTTCAAAATAAAACAACAGGAAAACAGCACCAACACTGAAAAAAAAACCCAAACACCACAAAACCAATAAACCAAACACCAAACAAAATCTATACCGAGATAACCAGAGGTGATTTTTCTAAGGCTGCAAGGGATGCTTAGACTCCTCTAAAATGTTGAAAATTAAATGGTCAAATATGTACAGTTGTGTCAACATTTTATTGACTACAATGTGTTAGAACATGTTCATCACAAAGACAAGTTTGTTCAGAATCAGTTACTTTCCACAAATCGACGGACTCGATTTTGTTAACTTCTCATGCATTCCCATAGCGTCAATGCCACTGGTTTAACATAATTTCAACATTTCCTTGGTCAAGTTTAATATTGTTTCATTAGTTCATTCAATCATTCATACTGTTGACAAATTTTATGACATGAGCAATGAACCTCTTTGAAAGACCAGCAGCTGCCACTGTTTACTACATATAATTGTGCTCAAAATGCCGCCATGTTACAGCTACATAATGATTTTATCCATCTGTGGTGGCACCTACAAGTTAGTTTATGCAATAAACTTCTGTTGGAATGAAATGCTATATGCACTTACAGCCCTCTACATGGTTTATTCCAATTACACCCACTAAATTCACTGGTCTGTCCATTTCTCCCCTCCAAACTAAGGCACAAATGACAGCTTGTTGTTGTGCTTAAAACACATGAAAGCACTGCAGATGTTTTCGTTCCCTTCACCAACAGGAGAAGGGAAGTCATGGTAGGCCTCTGGCCAGCCATAGGAGACCTGGCCAGAAAACTGTTGGGAATATTGTCCTGAAAACCTTGAATGCAAACCTGAAGAAGACTGCCTATGGTTTCTAAGAGGTGACAGAATGAGGAAATGGTCTTTCTGCTTTGCAGCCTGTCTCTGACATACATTATATGGAACTTGGCCTTCAGGTTTCAGATGGTAGGAGAACTCTTTCCACATTATGCTACAAGCTGGTTTTGCAGAACACCAGCTTGAAATTGCCCTATCGCATGCGCCCTATGCAGATCAGTGAAATGTGCCATGCCAATTGCTGGAGCTAACAACAACTGACCACAGTAAGAGGGGCCGTGATCACTCCTGGGGATACCAGAAGCTTAAAATAAGAGTCAATAGCAAATCTAACACAACTTTTTGTGTTTAGTTTAATTTCATATTTTAATACTAAAGTTGTCAGTATTTAAGTTTAGTGTTGGTGTTCTTTTCTTGTCTCTGTCCTTTTACATTTATGTCAACTCAATTTTGTGTTTTGACAATCTGTTTCTGTTATACATCCTGTGTTCATCTCGCTGATCAATTTCTCTCCTTCCTTGCTGGTCCATGATTTTATCTATATAAATACCTTTTTGTGCTGCAAAAAAGTACAAGCTAGATAGGGTAATTATTTAATCTGTTCATATATTAAATTCATATTTGTTTGAGTTGGAATGCAAAACATTCAGAGGACTTTTTTTTTATGGTGCCACACATCAAATGAGGAATTCCTGTCTGCAGTGCAATTCTCCACTGATGTTGAGATGTCTGTATTTTCTGTATCTCTGAAGTACAAAAGGTAAGTATTCTCAAGTTAGCAATTTTGTCCTGAAGGTGGTTTAATCTTAACACACACACACATACTTGCACACTGAAGATGGGCTTACATGTATATCATAGACAGGTATGCATGTTCTCCAAAAGCAACAACTGGACTTATTGGTGTCTGTTTAAATAACAAGTGGTGTACATGGAATAGTCTGTATTTGCATACTTCATAACTTCTATCTTGTGACTCTGACTATCAAGCCCACTTTACCTTTAGCAATATCTTAAATATGATTTATACTATTTGTTTTTCTTTCTTCCTTTTTTGCCTGTTGGCAGGATATCGCAAGGCAGTTTAATTTGTATTGCATTGATCATACACAAAGGCAACTCAAAGTGCGATACAAAGGTATTTACAAAGAAAAGAACAGATAAAGATAAACTATTTTAATAAATGATTGACAACATACTCTAAGTAGCAGACTGAGTGGTAAACCTCCCTAGCAACAAAGCATAAAGCTTCAAAATAGATTTTCACCGCTATTCCAGGAACCCAAATGTCTGCCCAATGACCTGGAAACCTCTCAAGGTTCACAAAACAGGGTAAGGAAAGAAACCTTTAAAAGGAAGACCAAAAGTGGAAATGAAACGACTTGGCCAGAAATTTTGATTGTGGGTGCTGATGCCATAAGGAATGTGAAAGATTTAAGAGGCAAAAACATCCAAATATAGTGCTCTCCCAATGACACAGTCTCAGACATGAGAGAGAGGATGTCAGACATCCTGGCGAAGTGATACACAAGCTCAGCATGCTCATTCAAAAAGGACTCCAAAAAAGTAGTCTCCGGGTGCTAGTCCAAACATTCGTAAAAGCACAAAAGCTGACAGCAGTCACTGCAAGTTTTATAACTTTTAATCTGTACTCCACAGCAGCAGAAAAACGAACGCGTTTCGGCTCGCGGCCGTCCTCAGCATTTGAGTGAGAGTAGGTGTGTCACCTTTTTTAACAGGAACCAGCTGATTCTAATCAACTCTACACCAATCACAATGCAAACCATGCATACATCATACACCAGAAGTTACATTTACAATAAGACAGATACATTTCATATGCAATAAAGACAAGTCATTATGAATAGAGACCATTATAAAAAAACCAACACTCACTCGCTGTGATGACCAAAAATATAATAATGCCCAGAATCTCCACAAACATGAATGATCTGCATAGGAACATATTAGGAGTCTATAATAAAAATGGCCCATAACATGTATGTGACCAGACCTCTGGATGACTGGTCTGAATCTCTCCAATGCGTCTTATCCAGCGGGTTGTCTACAGATGAATCCAGGAATGAGGCCACTACTAGTCAAACGTTTTTTAGGACCACCACCACGACATACAATCGTTACCAGAGGGGCAACAAGAGGAGGTCGACACGACGGGGAGGTAGGAGGCGTAAGCAGCCGCTCATAGAGTTCCCCAAGGTCTCAAACATAATGAATTTATCTAAGAGACAACTAAATGATCAAGAAAGTTCTCTGTTATCAAAGGGCTTGTCTTTTGTGCCGTCTAAAGAGGCCGATCCATTTATGACGAGAGTTGAACTCTTTTAGTTCTTTCGTACAATACAGTTGAGATCATTTTTTGCAAAGACATTGGTTACAATTCTCCTTCTGGGCCTGATGATCCTTGTTTGGTAGGAGGAAGGGATGTGGAACCACGGACTATCCAGAGATTTAAACCCAAAAGCACTTTCGTCCCTCCACTGACCAATGCCTCTGTACAAACATTCTGCCGTTTGGTTGAAGATGAGGTCAAGTCTGGGCTTTCGTCTTCTGACATTAACAAATGCTTTTCTAATTTATCTCCTGATGAAAGAAGCTCTGGAAGATCTTCCTAATGATGACACTATTGTAATACGCACTGCAGATAAGGGGGTGCTGTTGTAATACAAAATAAAGAAGCATATTGCAAGGAAATAAGGGATCAATTGAGTAATACTACATTTTATACCCCACTGAGCTGTGATCCCAATCTTAGGTTTTCTAAAGAATTTAAGAGTATCCTAGACTGGGCAGCTACCTTTAATGAGTACTTGAACTCTAGATTACATTCAATTAAATTCACCTTAGAGTCAAGTAGTGTAACTGTGTCTTTTTTGGATGTGAGGATTAACAAATCTGAACTATTCCTAACCACAGTTTTCCGTAAAAACACAGACAGGAATAAGTTTTTGCATTTTTCCAGTTATCACCCAAACAGTTTAAAGAGAGTTTACCTTATAGTCAGCTACTGAGATTGAAGAGAATCTGCAGTATGGAGGAAGATTTTCCAAAACAGGCTCATGAGTTGTGTGATCGTTTCCGAGAAAAGAATTATGTCCAGAAGATTTTGGATACATGCATGTCCAAAGTTTGTGAGATAGAGAGAGAGAGCTCCCCGTTCTTGTCAGAAGTCTGTTGTACTAACTACTACTTTTTCTCCTGTTTCTCAGTTGATTTAAAAATAGTGTTAGAAAACACTGGCACATCCTGTAAAGTGACCCTGTTGTTGGACGCAAGTTTGTTAATCCTCCTTTATTTGCCTACAAGCGATCAAGTAACTTGGGGACAAATTAATGAAGACAGACTTTTATATCAAACCCTCACATTTTCTGCGCTCCTTATCGCCGGGGAACTTTGCTTGTTTGAGTTGTGTAAATTGAAATTCTATGATTAAAGGGGATCATTTCACACGTCCTCACACAGGTAAGAAGATTAAGGTAAGAGGTAGGATCACATGTAAAACCACATATATAGTTTATTTGATCAAATGTCCATGTGGTCTTTGTTATGTATGAAAGACTAAAAGGGAATTAAAAATCAGAATCTCTGAACATAAAAGCAACATCAGAAACCAAGATGAGAGGTCACCTGTGGCCAGGCATTTCAATATGGCCGGCCATGGGGTCTATAGTCTGAGATTCATGGAGATAGAGGTAGTCGGGCCTCTTTTGAGGGGAGGGGATATAGAAAATTACTCTAACGAGAGGCTTATTGGATCCATTTTTACAGACTGAACATCCTAAAGGATTGAATGATGAATTGGTGTTGTCCTGTTTTTTGTAAAGGGTGAGCTGTACTTTTAGCGTTTCTTACTTGGGTCGAGGGTGATCGGCATGACATACACATAGCTGTACATAGTCATTATGGTCACATACATGTTATGGGCCATATTTATTATAGACATCCTGGATAAGCATCCAAAATTAAAATGCATCATCTTACACGCAGGGACAAATGAAATTGTGAAACAGCAATCTGAAATCCTGAAAAAAAGATTTCACTAAGCTGTTAGAGACTCTGAGCCCCTTGGACTCTGAGGTGTTTATCAGCAGGCCTCTACCGCCAGTTGGACGTGGAATGGAGAGATTCAGCAGACTGCTGGCTCTGAACACATGGCTTTCAGCTGTGTGTTCCTCACATGGATTAGCTACACTTCATAGACAATTTCAACTTATACTGGGACCAAAGACGTCTTTTTCAGGCCAATGGAATTCATCTCAGTAAATCAGGAGTAAGACTGTTAGCATCTAATCGGTTTTACCCTGCGTGTCATCTATCAAGTCTCTCTGACAAGGACAATAGACGAGAATACCCGGGACAAAGATAAAAGAAACCCCATCAGAAATGTTGAAATTGAGGCTCCTCGGGCCCCGCCCACAGGAAGTTCCACCCCCAAGGATATTCAGCGTCGATAGAGAGATTCCCCACCAACCTTATCACTTCCCAAAAAAGGTGATCACCTCCCTTCTCCCCGTTACATCCTCCTCCAGCCCTTCTCTCCATATGAACCTCCTCCCCTCCCGAAAGTCCCGCCTTCTGGAGTTTACTGGCCAGATAAATGAGCTGGTCACTGCTGGGACCAAGCTCAAGCCCCTTCCACTACCCTGTCCATCTCCTTTTTTGACATCCCTGACTTGTCCTCTACATACACTTCCACCTTTAGTCCTAAGCCCCCAGCCAGCCTTAAAACCCGCCTCCAAAAACTGCCCTGCACTTCCTCCCTTTTGACTGCTGATGTGTGTTGGGTCCAGGTCATGACGATGATTACACTCATGAATGCCTTCAGGACAAGTGTTCCAGCTGCTGTCTCTGCTGTCTTTATTCCTGTGTTTATAGGTCTTAGAAAGAGAGGGGCACCAGTGATTTTGCCACCCAAAGGAAATCGTTTAGTAAAGATTCCTCATTTTAAAGATTCCCCACCACTAACTTTACAAAGGTAGCTCTGCTAAATGTTTAAACTCTCAACAAGTCTATCTTAATCAATGATTTTATTACTGAGCAAAATCTGGATTTTATGCTTTTAACTGAAACCTGGTTAGACAATAGTACCAGTGTACCAGTTCTCATTGAGTCAGCCCCTCCAAACTCATTGAATGTTTGTCAAACAAACAAGAAAGATGGTGTTGTTGCCTTATTTGAAGACTCATTTCAGTGCAGTTAAAATGTGATGAATTTTGATTCCTTTGAATATCTGTGTGTTGTGCTGAAAGGCAGTCCAAAATTCTTGCTGTTAATTATCTACAGACCTCCAAGGTTCTCTGCAAGTTTTATCAACAACTTTTCTGAGCTGCTGCTGTTATCACAACAGATTTCAACCATGTTGTCATTGTTGGTGATTTTAAAATTCACATTAATAATCCCGCAGACAAAACTGCCAGTGAATTCTGTGGTGTGTAAGAAACTTTTGATCTGCTACAGCATGTGAACGAGGACACACATAAAGAAGGGCACATACTGGATTTGGTAATCAGCAAAGGTGTGGATATTTCTAACACTGTGGTAAAAGACGTTGGTCTTTCTGACCACTTCTGTGTTTGCTCTGAAATGTCAGTTTCTCCAGTCGCCCAAATGGAGTCAGTTTCTGTGAGGGAACGGTTTATAAATGAACAGACTGCTCGGCTTTTTATGGAGGTCATGTCAGTGAGCCCAAGGTCTGAGTCTGCTGATGTGCTTCTTGAAAATTTTGAATCTAAAACGTTTAAAATTTTTGACGTTATTGCCCCTGCAAAGGTGAAAGTATTGTTTGGTAAGTAGAAAGCTTACCATGGAAAAACTGTCCAGCTGTTCCAAATCAAAAGAAAGAATGCAGGAAGGCTGAGCGTAAATGTAGGAAGAGTCATCCACTCATTTATTATGAAATCTTTAAAGAAAGCCTTCATACTTACAACACTGTTATAGACAAGCCTATTTTTCTGACATGATCAGCAGGAATAACAATAACAATCAGCTGCTTTTTGCCACTGTGGAGAAAATAACAACCCCTCCAGCACAGTTAGCTCCTGATTTTGTGACTCAGAATAGGTGTAATGAGTTTGCATCTTTCTTTGATATTAAAATCAGAAATATCAGAATGGCCATTGAAACATCAACACCAAACACTGGAGCTCCCACAGAAGTGCAGCCACACAGCAACAGTTCAATCAGATTAACAACATTAGTCCTATCAGTGCTCAAACCCTGGAGGAGGTAATTCATCAATATGCTGTTTAGATACTTTACCAACCAAATTTTTCAAGAGTTTATGCATCTATTCAAACACACGTGCTGAAAATCATCAATACTTGACTCTCATCAGGCATGTTTCCCAGATCTCTGAAAACTGTAGTTGTCAAGCCCCTTCTGAAGACGAGAAGCTTAGATCCTTCAGAATTAAACAATTATAGGCTGGTCTCTAATTTTCCCTTTATTGGGAAAATGATTGAGAAAGTTGCATTGATTCAACTAAACAGCTTCTTAAATGTAAACGATCTTTTGGACAGATTTCAGTTCAGTTGTAGAGAAAATCATAGCACTGAGACAGCTCTGATCAAGGTCTTAAATGATATTTATCTGAACACTGAAGCAGGTAAAACATCTGTTCTGGTGCTGCTGGA
>JBAMYA010000003.1:5403795-5420033 GCA_037176975.1 Arrhamphus sclerolepis
GGTGCTGCTGGATCTTAGTTCAGCCTTTGATACTGTGGACCACAAAATCCTTCTGGATAGACTGGAGAACTGGGTGGTTAGTTAGGACCAAATGTGGTAAAAATGCATTTAGCTACTACACTGTACATAGATGCAATAAACTTCCTCTTGATATCAAATGTTCTTCAACTCTAGACACATTTAAAGTTTAACTGAAAACTGCTCTTTTCCCGTGCCTTTCTTTAATTGGATTTTACTGCTCTGTTTTTACTGTTCTTTGTTTTAATCTTTTTTTCCGATTAAAATAGCATAAAGGAAGAATCAAATAAACACATTAGGTCAGGGGTCGGCAACCTGTGGCTCTTTCATCCATCTGCTGTGGCTCTGGAAAATAATGAATATTTAATTTAAATTCATTTTATTTTAGTCTCTTTGTTTTTCAGTTTTTGTTGTGTAATTGTAAATCAAAAGATTATGGTGCTCTTCTAACTTGTGCACTTGTAACTTGTGGACATATGCGTTGTTGTTTTCTGTTTCTGCTGTTACTTGGCCACCCTGCTGTGTGATTATTGCCTTGGTGCAGCAGGTTGTGATATAATTGCTGCAGCTCCATGAGAGAGATGGGTGTGGCAGCTGACGACACCCCTCTGTCTTGATTGATATGCATTCAAAGACTTGAAAAAGAAGTCACAGTTTTGAGTTCTCAAATAAAATCTCAGGCGTCTGTTTATTATGCCTTTTTAGCACTATAGTACTTCAGCTGTTTTTCTTTCTCTTTATAAGTTTTTCCAAATGATTTTGTTGCATGTGGAAATAAAATGTATCTGTAGCAGTTCTTTGAATGTGGTGTCATGAATGTGACATTCTCTAGTTGTTTATGTATGTATGTATATATATGTATATAAATGTGTGTGTGTGTGTGTGTGTGTACGCATAGCATAAAGGTTAAAAGAATGAAAAGGATATATGCACTTCATTATGCACATCAAAAATGTTTTGTTTTGGTTTTTTTTGGCTCCCAGTGTTCTCTTTTATGTGGGATTCAGGTTCAAATGGCTCTTTGGGTGTTTAAGAAAGCTGACCCCTGCATTAGGTGATGAGAAAAAGGTGCTAACCTCAGTAATAGTATGAAAAAATGTATAGAAAAGTATTTAAAAAAAATGAAAAAAAAATTGCTATACTCTCAGCATAATGTACTGTATGCTCCATAGGGAGTTGATTCCAGCAGAGGTCAGCATAATGACTGAAAGTAATGTCACCATGCTTGGGTTGAACTCTGGATACCAGTTAATCAGTCCTTGAAGATTTAAGATACCTACTGGGTGCGTATGCAGAAAACATTTCTCTGATACAGTTTGGGCCCTGGCTATTAAGAAATTTATAGACAGGAATAAGAGCCTTATACTCAGTACCATGTTGCAGTGGAAACTAGTGTAAGGATTTACATATCGAAGTGATGAGTGGGAGAAAAAGATGAACCTCCACTTTGTAAAATTTGTTCATTGAACTAAAAAAAAAAAACAACTTCACATAACTAAGGCAAATGAGTAACAGGTATCGTTGATTGCAGCTGTATCAAAAAAAAGAAAAAGAAAAAAGAAAGAGAGCAAGAAATTACTTCACTAGGCAACATAGAACACAAAAAACATATTTTCCCAGAGCATGTCACCGTTTCAAAATGATGAACTCTTATCCATGCTGTTTAAAGTTTGCATAATTGTGCAGTATTATCAAAATGTGCAGCACATCCCTCAAATTACTGAGTGCAGATGGAATCCACACATCACTCCTGCAGCTGTATAATGGCTACACAGATTTAATAAGTTGTGTGAGGAAAAACCTCATATATCCTAGATGAAGCTATGAATGACATAAGAATAAGACACTGATGAGACTCCGCATAACTTCTGCCATTATAGCATAAAATTTGGTTTATTATATATTTATATGCTAATAAGGAGCAGAATGAAATATTTATATCATATGCAAAACCCATTTGAACGAGTAGAGCACTGTTTCCTGTTCTAGTGCCTGTACATATGTGTAGCCAGTTTATTTGTAATATTTATCTTGAGATATCATTTTTGTCGTCATTATGTTAAATGGCTCAATGGTTAAGCAATGAGCAGTCAAACTTATCAAACTGTGAACACAAGGCTTTTATTTTTCATGATATAATCTATAGTCTGTGATTTATAATGATTAAGGTTGTTCAGATTTTTATGCAGTACTTTGTACACTTGTCATATTGACAAACTGATAAATTCATTCAGTTCTCATGTATGTACAGATCTACTCGTGGTTACTGAGTTACTTGGTAACAAAAATTCTTTGGGTGCACATGGATGCCTACGGAGGGACCTGATGACCCTATTTATAATTGGCTCAATCAAGTATATTCTGTCTTGCAGCAGAAACATGGAGAAGTTTGTTCTTTCCCAGGGTTTTCTCCAGGTGCTGTGTATCCTTTCCACAGTCTAAAAACATGCATGTTAGGCGAATTGGTGATTTTAAATTGATAGGAGTTGATTGCCGATATGCATGGCCCTGTAAGAGACTGGCAACTAAATTTAAACCCAACAAAAATATGTATCCAGAACCGCAGTTGTGACAGTTTGATGACCAGGAGACAAATTTGATATTGACTCACATACTGAATTATGCTCCTGCCAGTTATGAAGCACAACAGCTCTATTGTGAATTTATTCTTCACTTGTTCTGCCATTTTTAAATATTGTGCAGAGATTTGGGGAAATACTTCACTGCGGTCACTTGTCACTCTGCAAAAAAGAGCAATAAGGACAAAGCCAGCTTTTTTGAACATACAGATCCATTTTTTAAGCAGTCAAAATTATTGAACTTTATTGTATCTTATCAGACAGCAATTATTATGTACAAGGCAAATAAGAGACAATTACCAGAAAATATTCAATATTTATTTAAGAACTGCAAGGGAACGTACAATTTAAGAGGGGAATATAAATTTAAAATCTTAACTATGCGAACAACCTTGAAAAGTTTCTGTGTATCTATTCCTGGTGTTAGGCTATGGAATAATTTAAGTGAGGCCCTCGAACAAAGTCCAAATACCAGACAGTGTGTGTTCAAATATGGAGGTATGTGTATGTATGTAAAAATGTGTGTATATATGTGTAAACATGCATATGGACATGTATGTGGCTGTATAGATATATGGAGGAGGGTGTGTGTGTGTGTGTGTGTTTGTGTGTGTATGTATGTATGTATGTATATGTATATGTGTATATATATATATATATAATGTATGTATGTGTGTTCATATGGGTATGTATGGGAACGTATAATTATTGTAGCTGAGCAAAGGAGTGACGAACAATAAACTATGCTTCTTTTCACTCCTTTTTCAATATGCCAGCTATTTTCTTTGGTTATAATGTTCTATCGTTATTGTGCTTCCTTAAGTTTTATTTGCTCTTGTGAGATGTATGTTATTTTGTAATAGGTGGGAAGCCAGATATCATTTTATATGTTTGAAATAAATAATAATAATAAAAACATGTGTATTAAGAAATCAGTGTGTACTGTGGTCACTGATGCTGACCTGCAGCTCCCCTTGAGCAGACTTGTGTCAAGTCTAGGACTCAAACGCTAATTTTAAAGTCTTGTGACTTGAGTCTAACCTGTGCATTTACTGCATTAGGACTTGTAAATAAAAGACAAGATTTTATTTTATTTTATTGCATCTTATTTTATTTAATTAATACGTGAACTTTAATATTAGTTTAGTTTATGATGCACATTCACATATGTCAGTCCATGACACATGAGTGTCATGTTTAGCAACAAACGAATGGTGCTAAAATCAGACAAGAAAGTGTCCCTGAAAGTGTCCCTTAGTGTACTATTAAGTGTTCCAACTACAAAGGAACCATGGAGGAGAGAACTTCCAACTTCGGTCATCATCTACCAGGAGTTCATCCTGTGAAGCACAGTTATGTTTTACAGTAGCAGAGAAAACTCTCCCGCTGTGTGTGTGTGTGTTTTAACTCTGAGACTTAAAACTCACTGCCACTGTCTTCTTTCACTGGCTGCTGGCCTGCTGCTATCATGCAGAGCTGCAGCTATAGATGTAGGCTTTTG
Source organism: Arrhamphus sclerolepis (assembly GCA_037176975.1). Lineage (NCBI taxonomy): Eukaryota > Metazoa > Chordata > Actinopteri > Beloniformes > Hemiramphidae > Arrhamphus > Arrhamphus sclerolepis. The sequence continues at coordinate 5,407,894 of JBAMYA010000003.1, forward strand.
TTTGAATTTAATTAAAATAGAGCTAATTCCATAACATTAGCAGAGACAATTTGTCAGTAGGCACTAGCCACTGTCAAGTGGTGTAGTTGGCCTTCGGCTAAACTGTCCATTATGTAAATGTTATTGATTTCACTCAAAGTTGCTTTAGACAAAACCATGCTATTCAGTGTAAAAAGAACATACGCTTAGATGCTTAATGGAGGAAAACTGGGCAACTGCATGTCAATGGGTCAAGCTGAATAAGTATTTTCAGAAGGTTAGGTAATAGGTACAATAAATGTATATAAACAATAAAAGATCAGCACGAGCTGCTCAAGCAAAGGGCAGTTCACCAACCAGCAAATCAAGTGATTCTTAACAAATATTTGACTTCTTTGATGTGCAACAAAACCTGTGATGGTGCTGTTCTTAGTGCTTTAAAGGATCCCCGTCTGACCTGAAGAGCTGCGCATACTCACATGCACAAGCTTTCAGTCTTCACCAAATTTTGATTGAAGGTGACAGCACCTAACTGCCCTCATAAATAGAATCTTGACACCTTCATCAAAATACAAAAACGAATGCCTGATGAATGTTGCTTAATCTTGCTTGTTATACATTTGCAATCTGTCCTGAAGAAATATTTTGATGAATAATCTTTTGGGGAAGTTGTTGCAGGAAGCTTGTCTGGCTACTAAAAGAGCCTTGCAACATCAATGCACATCATCTTTCACTATGATCAGATTTATGATGCAATCATAAATCTTGAGCTTTGTTCTCCAAAAACTCCAGATCAGACCTAATGCTGGGCTAAGACCACCAGTATGCATCTAACACATGAGGAGGAGAGTATCTTTGAAAGTGAGCTCTAATCTTTGGTACATGAATTACTCAAACTATTGAAAAGATATAAACATTTTCCAAAACAGGCAGATTCCTCGGGTGTTAAGGAAATACCTGCTGCTGGCTTTGAAGGTGGAGTTAGTATTTCAATATGTCTTAAAATGTTGTGTTATGTTTGAATTTTATGGAAGCAGTTCATGATGTGTTAGACCGTGCCCATAGATTCCTACCAGTTACTGTTAAGACATTGAGATGGTTGAATGCGTCATGTATCACCTTAAATCTGCTCTAGTCTACGTCCCGCGTAAAATTCCAGTGTTTAACCCTTGGACCAACAAACTGTACGTAGTTTGGCAGGTCTTCTGGTAGTAGTCGACACGAAGAATCCTATCCTCCCACCCTCCCAAAAAAACAAAAAGAAAGAAAGTTGGAACTGAGATGGATTTGTTTACAGAGCTCTGGTAATGTATTGCTACAAATGAATCCAGTAATTGTGAGTTTGGCCTTAAACCTTTTACTCCCGTGGCATTTCTGGTTTGATGGAAATGGAAATGTGCCACTGGTCATCACAGTGAAAGCTATTCCAAAGTGCTTGGATGGTGCTCCAGGGTGAAACAACAGCACACCAACCCCCACCCCCTCCAATGGCCTGCTTTCTCTGAGAGACAGGCAATATGGTAATGAAGAGAATGAATTGTGAGTCTCTGGGAAGACTTTCCTCTTGCCTCTGCTTCTGCGAGTGTGTGTGTGTGTGTGTGTGTGTGTGTGTGTGTGTGTGTCCAGCTGCTCTCTTGGCTACTGTGACCATTACTGAGCAACACTGAGCAGCGGTGCATGACACACACCAGCTGTGTCGGCACACACCTCCGGTGAGAGCAAGAGCACTGTGCCAATGAGACAAGGAGAATGGAGGTGTGAGGGTGGTGGGGAGGGGTGGAGGGTGGCAGGAGACAATGATGCCACAGTCGAGGTGCCACAGAAGAAAATAGTTCTCATCTTAAGGTAAGATGAAACACGATGGACTCCATGACACCCACGAAGTCACCTACTAAAGCAACCTATCTTACACACAGTGCAAGAAAAAAAAAGAAAAGAAAAAAACACCAATTCAAAACACGACTGCTATCCTGATCTCAGTGTGAGGGTGAAGGTATGTATGCATGCGTGTGTAACAGTACAAGTGCACCTGTGTAGGTGCAGCTTCATGAGAGAAAACTTTCCACCATGTGTCATATTGCCATGGTGACCATAGGGAGACTTACAGCTCAGGCCTGCAGCAATGGAATATCCAGCTGTGTGTATGTGTTTGCAAATGTACTCTTTCTCCTAGACATATTGAGGGTGCTATCTTCACCTGCTGGGCATTCTCTCTCACTCTGTCTCCCATTCTTCCTTTCTTTGGTTTTCTCTCTCTCTCAAACCAATACTCACAGGCACCTTTGCCTGTGATGAAGAAAACATTATGTATGTATAGAGCGGGCAGTGGCAGTCTGGGTTGCGGACGGCGAGAAAGATTATTTTTATGGCTGAGGAGAAATGTATTTTCTCTGATTGTCCTCATTCCTTTGCCAAACCTTCAGCCCCTGTTCCATTTCTTCTTCCCTTTTCCTCATTTTATATTCTTTGGTCCAACCACATTATTCCCACTTCTCCGTGTCATTTTCTGGCCAGCAGAGACAAAACTAGAGACGATTCTATCACGGTGCTTGGAACACTATAAACATTACTTCTCAGCTGAAGGGTGGGGTAATGCTGGCGTGAGCCAGAGGTGACACAGGCAACATGGAACAGCAGATAATTCAGAGAAAAAGGGAGAAGTTGTGTTGTAAATTAGCTGTTTTCTTTTCATTTTTTATATTAAGTATAGTCACCTAGTGGTTAAAAGTGTATATATAGAGGTATATCAGATTTCTCCCATATTAGAACCCTTTTGTTTGAATGAGTGGTCTTATATTTGAAGAAAAGAAAGTACTTTCAAGCACTTTATTCAGAGTATTGAACAACTTATACCTTTGTTAAGGGATGGTGTGTTAGCATTATGGTTCCATCTTGTATTGCTACGTTACAGAGTGAGTCGCTGTCATTCATGGACCAACGATTCTGAAATTTGAATTCATTTACAGCCTAGTTAAAACTCAATCCCACAAGAAGGCAACGGTTAGAGAATAACGAAGTCAAAGAGTTGACCTTTCTCAATAAAAAACCTTAAAATGATATGCTTATTTGAGAAACCAGGGAGAAAAAAAGGAAGAAAAAACACTAATACCCATGAGCTGAAGCTGCTCTGTAAAGAGGAATAAGCATATTTTGTCAACACTTGAAAATGGTTTTTTAACTTTATGTATTAATATAGAAAATTCTAAGTAGTTCACAAACTGTCAAGCGCCATTTGAAGTTGACCAGCTAGCAACCACCTTCTAGCTGCTGTTTAGTGTTGGTTGTTGGATGTAACATATTAAAGTGCAGAGCAACATTGCTACCCACAAAACATATCTTTCATGGTTCTCACTGCCTGCGTTCCCATTTTTAATGCACAAATATAAATATATTTCCACCTATATTTACCTGCTTTGATAAGTAATTGTTAATTTCGTGGAGGCTGACGCATGTGTCATCTACGTCAGTCAGGAGTGGCCTACTTAAGCCAGCTAATTCATCATGGCCTGAGAGCTTACATACGGTACATATAATTACCCCCAAACGCAAACAAGACCCTCTCAGTACTCGTGATTTATGGCCGTGTCAAGGGAGAGGAGACATGGAAACAAGGTGGAGATGGGTGGAAAGAGGATGTGCAGAAGAGAAGGGAGGGGATGGGTGTGTGTGTGTGTGTGTGAATGTGTGTGTGTGCATGGGGTGCTAAGGTGAGTCAGGTGCAGTTATTGGAAATGAAGAGGGAAAGATGAAAGCACAGCAAGCAATAAAGCAGAAATTAGAAAACATCCATGTGTGGTTCTACAAATCCTCAGGTTCAACAACATTAAAGTCTTCAAGTCAAATTCACAGATTTCCTCCTTGTACCTATTTTCATTTTTATCCCTCCCATCTTTTAGCAAAGATTTCCCAAGGCTTCACTGAGCTCAGAGTCATATCCTCTGTGTCTCTCACAGACAGCAGGACTTCTGTCAGCAAGACACAGTTTCGGTTATCATTTTCCCAGTCCCTCACCTGCTGGCGTGCTTTTTTTAAAATACACCCTTGGCTTACTTTAACTGCCGTAATAGTTTTGAGTGGCTGAAGGTCCCTGAAAAGGCTACATGAGAAAAAAAGGAAGGGGAAGAATAGAAGAGATTGGGGTACCAATGAAAGATTTATATCAGGTGTGGAAAGCAGGCGGTGGTGTTATCAGCCTATTATCAACCACATTGCCACCACTGAGATGTATCACATATCTCCTCTGTTCTGTTTCTATATACCTCTTCATTCTCCCTCAAGATTAGCGCTCACCCCAGCCACCATCACGATACATAATCTGACTTTACCTTTTACGATGCACCTCTACCTATTCCCCTCCACCACCATCTCTCTTCAACATCTCTTTGACTTTGTATGTTTTCTTGTTCAACACTGTTGACTCAACTTTTTTCTGCCTCATTCTTGTCTCTCTGCTTTACTGCTCTCACTGGAGCTTGAGTATTTCTGTCTTGTTTGCTTACGCCCTCTGTTTTTCCTCCCCACAGCCCGCCTGTATATCTGCCGGCTTTCTGTAACACAAGAGGGCTCTTAATCAATGGCATTTCACCCTGCATTTTTTTTCCCCTCTTTCACCATGTCCTCCTCTTCTGCTCCAAACCTATGAGCTCCCACCCTTCTTTAGCCTCTGCCAGAACCCATCCCCTCCCCTTCCCCCTTTTGAGAGAAACAAGGTACCTAAGGGTGAACAGGTTAATGTTCTGGCAGTTTGAGATACGCTTGTGACATTTCAATCCGGCATCTGTTTTTATCGCAGCTGATTTAAGAAGTGCAGGGTTGGGTGGGGAGGGGGGTGTCAAGGGATTGAGAGAAACAAGAGGAGGTAGAGGAAAAAGGAGGAGGGAGCTATCAGCCCCTGGTACTCAAAAACTGTGGACTGTATGTGCGGTGCAACAGGAGCTGTGGACCTTGCAGATGTGTTCAGAAATGAAAGTGTATGATCATATCGCCCCCAAGTGGTAGACAGCAGAACCCTTGGAACGTGGGTAAACTGCTGCAGTGCATCATGCAGAAAGAAAAGAAAAACAAAACAAAGCAGCGCATTCTCCAAATTTTGAAGAAAAAAAATGTAATGGCTGAAATACCTTAATATTATGTGTTATTATTCTGAATGTGACCTTTAAAAGAAAATATATAAATCTGCAGAGGTGAAGAGTGACTCAAGAAGTGATATAACAAGAAATGAAAATGAGTGAATTAAAAAAAAGAAAAATATTTTGTCTGAACAGGAGTAAACGCAGAGCAGTGAGAAAATGTTCATATTCCTACATAGACGTTTGTGCAGCAGCCAGACAGTCCCACCATGAGGAGGGTACATTGGCTGGATTTCCACACTGCTATGTCAGTGGGCTCCTTCTGTGTATTTTTATTCGATATGAATTCAATAAGCTGCAGCCAATCTCTACGTCCCTGGTGTAATTATCAGCAGAACAGCAGGGGCATTGTGAGTTCCACCACTGCCTAAATGCTCCCCTGCTCGCTTCCAGGTCAGCTCTGATCTTGTCTGAAAATGTCAATTATCGTCTTAAACGCCATCAGAGGAACGAGGGAAGGAGGCGTGTGGAGATGAGAGCAGTGAGACATGGTAAGTTAAGGAGGAAGTTTTTTTTTTCTCTTTACAGCATTGTGTCTTGTGGAAATGAAAAACGAGGACGAGCCTGAATGATGAGGCTGCTGGCTGAGTATTAATAGGATCCTGTTCATTGTTCTGTATTGGAACTTTTAGGAGACCACCTGTGATACATGTGCAACCAAGCAAATCATATTTTCTTCCAGAGCCTACTGGCCAACAGCTCTCCATCTGATACCAACATGCAGAGCAAATGCATAAAAGACCTGCTGCATTGAAATTCCACACACTTGAAATGACTTCCCCCTTTATTAATCATTTTCATTCCCTAAGTGCTGCCAAACATTAATGGAATAGACCGGCACTTTGAGAGATGTGCTTTGGTTTGTGGGTTCAAATGAGAAGATGGATACCGCTCTTATGTGTCAGATGTACAGCTGTAGCTAGCAGCTCGTTAGCTGGATAAGCACCGAGATGCTAATCCAGAGTAGCAACTGAGGGAAACAGCTGACTTGCCTCTAAACTGCAAAAGTCATCATGTTGACTCTTCTATACTTCAATTACACCACCATAAGCCAAATTAGAATTTTAAATGTAGATAAAAATCTACAACCGTTGTTTGTGTATTCCAAAATGTCTCCCACCATCTATAAATCACTGTGATGGTTTTTATGTTGCCCATTAAACTTCTGTCATTTTCATTTTCTTTAAATTCTTTCATTCTGCTGGTCAATTTCACAACGTCCTCCTTTGACAAAGCATGAGCTTTGATCTTGAGATCAAATGGCTTGTGTTTACAGTGATTTAACTTAACATTCACTGCTGCATGTTGGAGCAGTTCTCACCATACAGTATGTGCTTATGAATGCAGGCAGACCTGATGAAAGCTGTTTTATCTGTATAGCCAGCTGTCAGTAAGGAAAACATATAATTAGTAACCACATCTAATAGCTTATATGTCTTTTAACTCAAGAAACACCACCATATAGACTCTGTGAATCCCTGACTCACTTTTGTGTTGTTTTTTTTTGTTTTTTTTTAAGGGTCACACTATCTAAGCATCAATCACTAAATCCATCCACCAATCCAGCCCTATCGCACACATTTGCGCACTCCTGTTTCCTCCCCTCACCCCCTCTGTGCAGAGTCTTCTTTTCCCCCTTGGTGGGTGCCAGTGGGAGTGGTCTGCCCTTGATCTGCTCTCAGAACAAACAGCCTGGTAAACATCATGAAACATTTAGAGGAGGCAGAGCAGCCTTCTCCCTAATTCACACTGGCAACACGGAGATGCACGGTAACAGCTGCTCCCAAAGCTTGCCCATTACTGAGGGGTTGCAATTCAAGTGTGCATGCATCAGGCGTGCACTGCCTTCACGCTTCTTTTCGAGAGTACCCTTTAATTCTGCAAGAATGTAAGACTAAGTTAGACGTCTTAACTGTCTACAACTTGCACTTTGCGCTGTAGAGGAACTTGGCATATTTAGGTAGATTAAGATGTTTGGCAAATTCGTTGGAGGGAGGGAACAAATGAATGGATTAGAATCACTGCAGCTCACACAGCTGGAGGTCTGAGTCTGTGCTCGTACTGTACAAAATGCTCTTGGCTGATTTTTCTCTGACTCTGGAAGAGACAGTATGTACACCACATGCGACTGAGAATAATGAGGACATTTGAATGTATTACCTCCAGTAAAGGGTAGCAATTCCCTGCCTCCAGACTTATCGTACCAAAAGAATCATTGCATAAGCATAAGATCCTCATTGAGTTTTGATAGCCACGGTTAGACAAATAGGTTTGAGGTTTGAAACTGCACTACACTGCAAAAGAGGCTCCTGCAGAATCAAAAGAGCTTGAATATCTGAAAATGATAGTACAGCAGAAACTACTTTCACACAGTTGTCTAGTCTAGTTACAACACAAAGCTAGTATCATTGTTACCTAGGGTGGCCATAGTCTGAAAACCCCAAAACAGGACACCGAACCCAGCCTCTTGGAGATACTGTAAAAATACTCAAACATGAAAGTAGCTTTATAAACCATACATTTATTCAAAACATCCCTTTTCTGTTTGAAATGAAGGTTTTCCAAGATGTAAACATGAATAATTATTCACCGTTTGGTCAGCAGTAGTTAGCAGGTTATGTTTCATATGTCATATCAGCACCTTTTTTAAAATATTTTCTAGTGGCCTTTCTTGGATAGAGGAAAAAGGGAAAAAAAGGGGAAGACATACAAGAACATGTTACAACACTGGGAATTGAACCCAAAATCCACTGTAGGAGGGGTCACCTTCTTAACCACTAGACTGCCTGGCAACTGCCACTTAATGATCACAACATTCATTTGAAATTACAAAAAAAAAGAGAAAGGAGACAACACATGAATTTTTCCGTTCCTAACATCGGAATAATGCCAGTGCAGCGCGTATGTCCCAGCTTTGTACGTGGTGCACTTGTCCTGACAGGGACGATACGTGGGAAATGTTTTTTACAGTTCATTTGTGAAGCTACACTTTCGCTTCGGTATTTTGTGCGCAATGCTGCTGCGCTGTCTACTCTGCTCCCTCAGTGTGTGTGTGTGTGTGTGTGTGTCTGTGTGCATATCGCAGAGCCACCCACAAGGCAGCTGCTCAAGACTTATGTCACACAACAAAGTACTGTAGTATTCAACAATTTAAGTAGACACTTAATGGACCTTTGAAAAACAGTAAAAAATCTATACATTTTCACTAATTTATAAAAAAAAAAAAAAAAAAAAAATTAAAAAAACCTGGACGCCCCGGCCAGGTCGTAAAACTTGGACATGTCGGGGCAAAAAAGTACGTTTGGTCACCCTATTGTTACCTCAGAAGCAGATGGGATATACTGACCACGTTAGACAACAATAATTGTTGAATACCTTCCCTAAACCTAAAGACATGTATTTACTGTCATTTTGAGCCCTTAGTTTGTGTTGTACAGTTTTTCAAAACACGATGTTGTGAATTAATGTCAATAAGTTGATCACTATCTTCTGAAGGCCAAGTTTTAATCGGGTGGACAATTTCTCTGCTCTTTCCCTGTCCTCTACCTGTGAAACAAAATCCATTAAAATCAATGAATAATGAATTAAGGCATGCACCCTCTCACTCCCTTTAATAAAATGTAGCAAGCGGAACAGCTTATTCAGTAATGTCACGCATAATTAGCCGTGCAGCCAGGACCACCTTCATGCAGTAATCTTTCCAGGCCTGCCCTGCATTCTGTTTCTTGTCTTCTATTTTCTTCTCCTTTCTTTCCTTCCCCCTCCTCCTCTCATCTCCCCGGTCTCAAATCTTCCTCTGTATTTTCTCACTTTGTCTTCCTCTATTTAGCTTCAAGCTGAAATCATGAACTAAGAAATTCCCTTTAAGTGTGTGACACAAAGAACATGCATTCCCACACACACCAGCATAGTCTTCAGATGTGAAGAACAAACAGCTGTTTGTGGGTCAGCAAACACAACAATAATTGCATGTGTTGCGTCCCATGGAGACCAGCCTGTCACGTGGTGCGGCACATTATTTTACATGAGCACATAGTATATGTGGACATTCACGCCACACAAGGACTTTAACATTATTTTTCAACAGTTTCAAAGCCATGAAAACACTTAAATAAAGTAGAGTTTGTATAAAAAGAACGTTCAGTGTGTATCAGTGGACCTTTGTGCAGCAGTGTTGCATCTCAAACACAGCAAGGAAGCTACTTACACTGCGATCAATGCTACTAGGCCCTGTTAGGAGGGAATCGATCAGCTTAGGAGTTGATGTGGAGCAGCCTCTTTCTCTATATATCTCTCTCGCACTGTCTGCCTTTCTCTATTTGCTCTCTCTGTTCTCTCTGCCTCACGTCGTCATTGATTCCAGGTGATGACAGTGAACATATATTCACCATAGGAGTGCAGAGCGCAGCTCTAAACCCTCCAAGACTCTTAACAACGTGGACAACATGAGGAGGTAAAGGGTGGCGGCAGATAGCACTTCTTTACAGTGGGTATCATAACCTTAAGTAATCTCACCAGGCATGCTCTACACATTTAAGACATACAAATACACCTGATTTCTTTATTGGAACAAGCACCTGTTCGATTGAAAGTGAAAATATCACCTGCCGACCCCACTGCTGCAAAGGTTTGAGCTGGGGTTTGGCTAATCCAAACTAATTGCAAAGACCACTGATGCGTAGGAAAGAGGGAGACAGGGTACGAGAGAGTGCGGGCGCAGATGCCAAAAGAAGATTACCACCTCTTACTGCTGCTACTTGCCTGCACTTGATGAACGCCAGAGAAATTTAATCTACGCTCTTCCACTCATTTCAACCAGGTGTTGTTTGTTTCTATCCAGTTTTTCTTTTCTTTTCTTTTTTTCTTTATTGCTCTCTACATGCATTATAATATGCATGCATCTGAACTGTAAAAACATTTCCAATCCTGTTTCTGAAGTAATAACTCAGACAAGGTTCATTCAGTCAAGCAAGCACAAATTTGTTCAGTGTAATTCTGGTGTGCCACACTCCAGTAGTCAGGCATCTGGTAGTTCTACACATCTCCTTAGCGGCATGCGTTCAGACATCCCATCTGCACAATGCTAACAACTTTCCCCATCCCACAAGAAAAAAACAAAACAACCTATCTACGTGTGAAGTAATATGGCCAGCTACCTCAGTGTTTATATATACTATTATTTATCCCCGAGGGGAAATTCATTCTCCACATTGGACCCATCTGGGCTGTTGGACCCAGGGCGGTGGGCTGCCACGGTGCGGTGCCTGGGGAGCGGGTGGGGGTTTCGGGTGTCTTGCTCAGGGGCACCTCATGTGTATGTGGGGAGGCACTTGTTCAGGCACCCCCCCCCCCGCCCACATCATTGGTACCGGCCAAGGATTGAGCTGGTGACTTTCCGGTTGCCAGCCCAGTTCTCTAGCAGGTACGCCACAGAACCCCCCCACCATGCTTTACTTGGAAAACTTGGAAAAAGCATCTCATCTGGTCCTGAGTCATGATTTACTGCTGTGACTAGATTGACAAGTACAGTTATGTTTGAGCACTAAGTCAGTTGTTTTATGTAATTTATATCGAAACCAGAGGAACGGTTATGGAATTACAGCTCTTTAACTTGTAGAACCCTATCTTTTTACAAGGGCTTAGATGTAACTATGCAATTAACGTAATCATAAAAAAATAATGTTCATTTTTAATGTTTTATCCTTTGCAGTGAATCAAGGCCTGCATCTTGAATACATGGAGCTCACAAAAGAATTTAATTATTTCTAGTAGAAGTCACTGCAATAATCAACTAATCAACTTTTCTGTATTGGCCTCAATTGTTCTATACGTTATATTCAACTTGCTGCTTCTTTCACATGATCAATAAACACCAGATTGCATGATTTTCTGGAACCATGCACGCTCATGCAGGCACACTGTATCAATGCGTCAAACGGGTAAAGTTTTATTGCTTTGGGTCATAAGCTGTCTCAAGTCAAAAATAATTCAGCTGCGTACTTATGTACTTGCTTATCTTGATTAACACATATTTTCTAACCAGTCAGGTATGTTTTAGTGGAGGCAGCTAAAGAAGTGTGCAGAAACATCAGATGCCTCATTATGTTGCCATGGCGAACACAAATATTTCAGGTAACACATTGGTGCTTGTATAATAGCACTAAAGTTGAGTTTTTAGGTATAGATATGACTAGAAATGCTCCAACAGTTCAAATGAATTTGACTTCATGAATGCACAGTGCTGTAGATGTGGTAGTGCTGATATGCCATTTTTGGAGAACGTGAATTAATTACTGAAACTTCCTGAGTTTTGGATGGATGGAAATACCCTCCATATCACGTTGAGACTGCACTTTAAGCCCAGACTCACTATCCAGCTATAATATATAATATTCTTTTATAAACAGCTTCATCAGCTGCATAACTGTTTATGTTAAGTTAGCAGTCTATACCACATTAATACATTAGTATGTAGTTCTTGTGTCAAAACACACATATGCTGAAAAAACAAACAAGCTATATCTATTGATCTAGATCTATATTTTATTTTTACTATTATTCATCCCTCTGGGGAAATTCTGCCTCTGTATTTGACCCATCTGGGCTGCTGGACCTGGAACGGTGGGCTGCCGCAGTACGGTGCCCGGGGAGTGGGTGGGGGTTTTGGGTGCCTTGTTCAGGGGCACCTCATCCATGGATCACTTATCCATAGATGTGGATGTGGGGAAGTGCTTGTTCAGCACTCCCCCCTGCCCACATCATTTGTACCGGCCAGGGATTGAGCAGGAGAGCCTTCGGTTACCAGCCCAGTTCTCTAGCTGGTACGCCACGGAACCCCCAAAAAGATTATGAGTGAACTGTTAATTGGATAATCTCTTTGTGGGTTGTTATAGGAGCACAGAACAGATCACTGATCATGAAAATTATCATATGTGTGTATATACATATGTATATGTATATATAGATAGATAGATAGATAGATAGATAGATAGATAGATAGATAGATAGATAGATAGATAGATAGATAGATAG
>JBAMYA010000003.1:5420133-5442129 GCA_037176975.1 Arrhamphus sclerolepis
TGACCATTTATTTATTTATTTTCCTGCGAGGCTATTATCAGTTGCAGTACATACTATTAAAAATAAAACGAGAAGACACCTTGCCAGCGATATGTTGAACACTGGATTGTGTTTTTCTCACCTTTTTCACACTTTTCCTGACTGAAACACGACTCGCTCCTAATTATGCGCAGTATCTCAGCCGAGAGTTGCCTCTTCCTGTTAATTTTGTCATTCACCTACAGCAGACGTGCTCACAAAAAGAATACAAAACTCTAGACGCTTCATTATGCTGCTCCTGTGTGTGCTTACTAATGCTCTCACTTCCTCCATGTAGGTTATTACCTGGGTTGGAGAACATAGCTTGTTCTGCCACTGGAGAGCACACTTGGAAAGATGCAAAGACATTTGAATTTGGTCACATAACAAGGGCATAATTTTCTATTTTTTTTATATGGACATACAATCCAAAGATAATGTAAGCTGATGTTGAGAATTACTGAGGTCATGTCAATCAATGGTCTGAATTTGTAATAAATAGGCTGATTTTGGCAGCATAATCCCAAATCTCCATCAGAAAGTGTGGCTTGAAACACAGTTCATGGCAAACATCATCACTCATTCTTCTATACCGTAGCTTGTTTCTTCTACATTGGCACATCATGTGAATCAAAAGGTTCTGCTCCACCAATCTGCAGGACTTTTATCATCAAAAGGCTATTCTGTTTGTAAAGTTCTTGGAACAACTTCCTTTCCTTACTAATTCATCATGTTTCAAAGGAAATTATTATGCATTTGTGAAAAGCAGCACAAATTCTGCACTGACTAAAAAAAAAAAAAAAAAAAAAAATAGAGTCTTGTTTTTGTTTTTTTGATCAGAGTTGACAGCTGAAGAATAAATCTGTAAGAAAAGATAAAACCAAAAACCAAGGCTGACAGGCAGAAGTTCAGTGTTTTAATCTCAATTTTGAATGCGGTGACAAATTATATCTCGTTTAAGTTGAACTAATTAGTATTTTTACATTAACGAAAGGTGAAAAGACAATTTGCCACATTAGAGTGACAAACACACTTATCTAGGCGTAGCAGTTACCTGATAAACGGCTGTAGCTGCATGACTCAGAAAATAGTAAGTGCATGTACAGCTTAAAGAGAATCAGCACTTAAGTTTGTTAGGGAAAGACAGATTATTCAGAAATCGATGCTAATGGTTAATTTGATCAATGCCAAATGCAGTAAAAGAAGAAAATATGCCCCACATCTACTTTAAAGTTAAACTGATCAACAAATAAAATGCTCCAAAGGTACTTTTAAGCTTCGCTGAATCATAAAATGAAAACAAAACGCTGGTTTAAAGTCATGTATATTGCTAGCATCTTCTTAGATTTTTTTTTTAGTTGATTTTTTACATGAATATCATCAAATGCAGCATTATGTTCCTCTGTGTCAGCTAAACGTGTTAAAGGAAGAAGTTCACCAAGGCATCTAAACCCTGAAGGTTTTCTGAAAAAAACTCGAATCATCAGTTCTCTAAACCCTCTATCTTTGCTTGTGAATCAGATTCCAAAGCATTTTTGATTTTATTGTTTTGTATGTACGTCAGCATTAAAAGGCTTTCAGATTTAAAGATTTCATTTTAATTTATGTTTCAACGTCTTGAAAAGAATCACTTCTTGTAAATATGGCATGCAGAAAAAAACTAAATAACATGTAAATGTCAAAAGCTTGTCTTAATGTCTTGATTCTGTTCTGCAGCTCTCCAGCGGCAAAACTTATGAGTCTCAAACCGTCTTTGAATTGTGCAGTGCTGACGACAACGCATTCTCAGATTTCTTTGAAAATTTAACTCATTAATTGCTGCACATGCATGATGCAGCACTTATTATGAGAAAGACGGATCCGATAACACAAAGAACAAAAATGCTCCTTCTCAGGTTTTAAGGGGGAGTTCATGGGGAGCTGGATTAGCCCACAGCTACAGATGAGAGCCAGGAAAGAGTGACTCGCTGTTGCAGCTGTTCCAGCCAGCCATTGATATATTTGTGGTTCCAAAGAGTGAGAAGGAAAGAGAAAAGGAGAGAGAATTACACATTGTCTCTGTGCAGTTACAAGCCCTCTTTTGTAGTCTCAGCAAGCTCATAGTCACTGCTTCAGCATATTACAAACTTCCTGTTGTGTGAAAGCAAGGCTCCCAGAAACACTGGATTGGAGATTTCAGCTTTAATTACCAGCCTCTGCAAAAAGTGCCTCAGTTATTTATAATGACTGCCCTTATTTGGTCTGTGCATGTGACTGTATGCATGTCTGTGCCCTCCTGTGAAGAGCAGCTGGCCTACTCACTCTTGTGCTGTGGGAATCAGACATTCCTATTGATCTGCTCCTATGGCAGATGTGTGTGTGTGTATGTGTGTGTGTGTATGTGCACGCTCACAAGCGCATGTCTTCAAAAGGGCTCATGTAGACACCTCTCATCCTTTCTTAGTTGCATAGTGCAGCAGCACAGATTCAGTAGTTTAGTTCTGTGCAAGAGTGCCCCTGCCAGGTGAAAAGTGGAACTACAAGGCATTTACTTTCCTTACAAGTTCCTTGAGCGGATGACAAATAAAAATATGACAATAAATCTTTCTTTTTTGTGTGTCTGTAGTGTGGTGGTTGTTTACTCCTGAATAGGGAAGAAAATGTAAGGATCACTGATCTTTACTTGTACTTCTTTCCAATAGATCAAGTCAATGCTATGAAACAGGAGCGTGTAACTGTTTGTGTGTGTGTGTGTGCGTGTGTGTGTTGCAGACATTAAACTTCCATGGGGATTCTGGGTTAAAAGGGGAAAAAGGAGACCGGGTGGGTATGAAGGATATTAACAAAGTGTATATGGAGTATAATATCAAGTTCATGGACAACTCCTATTGTTTTCTGTTAATACACAAACTCTTTAATGCGGCTGTTGTCTCATATCAGACTCAATTTTGACAAATATAAAGCCCTCCTTGGTTCCATTCTGCACCTAAATGTCCCTCTTGTCTTCATCTGTCTTTCTCCATCGTAGGGTGATGGCTGTTCCAGCTCTCATTCAGGTCCAGTAAGTAACATTTCTTTTACTTGTGTCAAGTGCATTTTGTTTTTTTGCACTGAAAAGCATTTTGTTAATTGGCATGAAACCCAGCAAGACTGAAATGATCCCTAAAAGTGCCCTGTGACTGTACATGCCAACCAACTGTCTCTAACCTCTAGTGCACAGGACCCAAGGGCGAGAAGGGAGAGAAAGGCGAGTCGGTGAGTGACAAGGCTCTGCGGTGGGTTGCGGTAGCACGTTCTGGCACCTTCCAACCCTGCAAACCCTTTTAGTTGCTACATTTAAATTTCAGATAACGCTTTCAGTCCCATGATTAATTATGCAGTTTGAATAATGATGTGTTTTATCTCTCTTCAAAATCAGTTTATTGATCTAGGCCTTGTTTCCACTGCTTATCTCCACAGGTGATGGTCTCCAACTGGGGCGAGGTAGCCGAGTACAAGGTGGACAGTTCAAGACAGTTTTGATGATGAATACTGAAGATGTGACCTTATAATTACTCCACAATTAAACTCTAACCTCTCATTCTGTTGCTCGGTTTGTCTAGGGCGAAAAAGGTCAGAAGGGAGAGATCGGTCCACAGGGTCTGACAGGCACTCCAGGGAAGGATGTAGGTGTTGGTATTTGTATTTTTTTTGCATTAGAATTAGAGCATTACAATAAGTGAAAGTTGCCCTGAAGCAACAAAAAATTGCTTTGAGGTTAAGTCAGACAGTTTGCTTAAGATATTTACTACAAATGTAAGTGTTTGCCTCCACTCACTCACACACACATCCACTAACGCAGCCAATTATATCAGGCTTGAGAGGATATTCTTTTATTGAATTTCCCTTCTGGGATAAATAAAGTATTTTTTTTTTTTTTCTTTCATTCATATTCAGTAAATTTATACGGTATTACAATTTAAGCTCAGACTGCCATTGATATCTCCCCCCACCCCCCCTCCTCTCTCCCACTGCGTTAAGTCAGCCTATTAATGCCTGTTAGATTAAGCTAGAGCAACAAAGCTTGCACAATCAATGCTGCCTCATTGACTGTGCTGCTCGTCTCTCACGCAGACAGGCATTTACTCAGGAAAGACTAAAACCTTTTAATCTTTGCTGTAAGTTGAAATGATCCCGTAGACGCATAAAAACTTTTGTTGAACAATTTACAACGTGTGTGTGCACTCAGATATCCCGGCAGTTTTGGCGTGAGACGTATCCACTTTTAGCTGTTCCCCAGGCTTATCGTTGCCAAATGGATTTGGTGGAGGATACATTTTCTTAAGCCTCACATCCACATGACACGATGAATATGAACGCGCCCCTTTATGCTGCTTGGATCAGGCAGGCGGAAAATATTGCAGTAAGCCATGGAATATAATACATCTCTCAGCCTCTTCCTCTGTCCATCTCTCATTGTAAAACACCAAACACACGAGGAAAGTCAACAAGTGCCTTAATAGAGTTATGAAGATTTGTTGGGAATAGACTTCAGCAGAGCTTGTTTGACGTCTCTGGGATGACAGGGCTCATGTCGGTTGATGATGATCTTAACTGATGTTGATCTCTCTGTCTCCGTCTTTTCTGTCTGTCACCATTTCCAGGGCCGAGCAGGGTCCATCTGTGTTGTTGGCCCCAAGGGACAAAAGGTCTGTTGGCATTAGTTCCTGCTATCAAGCTGTCTGTGACACACATTAAGTCCAGTTCCAATTAAACAGATTCTTTCCCATTATTATCATTATTATTATTTTTCCCCAGGGTGCACCAGGTTTGGTGGGTCCTGAAGGGTTGGCTGGGGAGCCAGGGAGGCCGGGACATCCAGGTCTACCAGGAGTTGGAAAGCCAGGCCCTCCTGTGAGTGATGTTTTGAATGAAAACACTCTTCAGGATTCAAGAATTATATATGCACTTATTACATGATGCTTGCTGTATTTATTATTTCTTGTTTGAGGTGGTGCCAGGTTTTTCAAAACATACTTTTATGAGAGACACTTTTAAAGGACTTGACTTGGCAGAATTCCTTTTGTTTTGACATGTTTTAAAAAAGGTCTTTCAAAAGTAGTTAGATGCTTCCGTGCATTCCTTGACAGGGTCTACCAGGTGAACCAGGTGGTGCAAAAGGAGAAAAGGTGAGGTTACATTTTCATTTTTGTACCCCTGCAAACCTTTTTTATTTACTATCCGAACGTAAAAAAAATTGATAATTGTATTCATTTTCACTAATTAGTAGTATAACATGTACTTGTGTTGCTGTCACTGGTGTTAAAAAATGTGTAAACAATTTGGGAATGACAGCAATGATGATGTCATGGCTTTGGAAGCTTCCGATAGGTTAAAATGGCAACATTTGAGTTCATTTGGAGGCACATTTGTGGATTTATTGTAATGCAAATCTCAAACACACTGCTTCCATGTGCGACATCATTGGAAAATCTAAAGAAATGAGCCAAGACATCAGGAAGAGAACTGTGGGCCTCCACAGGTCAGTCTATCTTCTATAAGTGTGTTGTGGAGAGTTCAGGCCTGTCTGCAGTCATCTGCTGGAGGAGCAGCGTCAGAGTCTGACTTAAAGAAACTGAACAAGCTGATAAAGAAGGCTGTCTCTGTTCTGGGGACTGTTCTGGAGCTCATTGGTTCATAAAATGAAAATGTCATAGACGACCGTGAGCATCCTCTACACAGCACAGTGATTCAGCAACAGTCAGAGGTTTCTTCAGGTCTGCAACACTGACCGCTACAGGAGATCCTTCCAGAACACATCAATAACCATCTATAATAAATCTTTGACAAGACTTAAATCATGGTGACTACTGCAAAAATTAATTTCTCTTCAGGGATTAATAAAGTGTTTTTGAAATGAACAGAGCTACATTTTGGAAGTAAACACAACATATTTGATCCAAGTCAGACAGTTTAAAGGCAATGCTACTTCTGATTTTGAAGAATTTAATTAAAACAAAAAGAAGAAAAGGAAATCATTTTCTGGATTTTAACAAATAGAAATACTTTTTGTAATCTAACTGACATTAAAGGTTTAGTTTGATTTAATGCCAGACAATAAAAAAAAACAAAAAACCTTATTAGAGAATGTTTGTTTGTGCATTTTGTGTGTATTTGTGTGTTTCAACACACATTTTTCTTTCATTATAACTGTCAACCGTCCAAAAGTGAAAAATAAATAAATCAAGGCTACTTTATACAGAATACGTTTTGAACAACTGTAATACATTTGGATCATGGTGGATCATTAATAAAAGGTTTCCTTGTACATATCGAACAGAATTGTGAATTTAGAACATCCTGAGGCTATCAAACCAAAAAAGACATCATAAAAGCTTTCAGTTTGTGTTAAACAGGGAGATCCGGGACCTTTGGGACAGGATGGATCACCAGGAGATCCAGTGAGACTCTTTTAAATCATTGATTGGTATTCAGACATATGTGCATGAGCTACCAACATGAAGTATTCTAATTGTGAACTGCTGCATTAGTATTTGACAGGGATTCTGTTGTTTTCGTAGGGACCAAGAGGACCAGTTGGGCTTAAAGGAGAAAAGGTACAACGCAAACCCTGTCCTCAAGTGCTTTGTCTTCCTGAGGTGTCTTTCATCAACACATTTTGCTTTGTGTGTGTGTGTGTGTGTCATGCTAAATGTTCAGGGTGACCCATGTGAAGTGTGCCCGGTGCTGAATACAGACTTGGGCAACACATTGTCTCTACAAGGAAAACCTGGCCCTAAAGGAGAGCCTGGGTTACAAGGCATAGGAGAAAGAGGACCCCCTGTAAGTAGATCAGTTTGACTTTAATGCAAAGTAATGTATTCTGCAACTGCCTGGGATGTTCAGATTTACATTTTAATGATCTTGCTGCATGTTTTATTAGAGATTTGTGCACACTGGCTGCGCTGTCGCCGACAATTGAAACTTGGGCACTGGTTTGATAGTGCATATATTTAATTTTCCTTATTGTTCTGAGAGAAAGTAGGGCATTTATTCCTACCTTGGGGTTGTATTTGCCCTTGTAATTCTTAGCAGTGCCGTAGCAGCTCAAGGGGAGAAGTTGTGAGTTGCTGTCAAAAGTTTAGTCACAAACGCAAGCGTCTTTTCTTAATGAAATCTTAACATGATTTTCTCTCACTAATGAGTTTACGCTCACCATACTGCACATTGTGTTCCCCTTTTTTTCTTTTTTTTCTACTTTCACTTTACTTTTTTTATCTCCCACTTACTCCAGCAGGTGAAATAGAGAATGATTTGTGTAGGGGGTGGGGGGGCGCAGGATATAAATCTCGAGCCTTATGAGATTCTCTGCGCAACGATTTCCAATAGTGCCAGCATCAATCTGTCATACCTGGTTAGGGTAGAAGGAGAAAGAGGTAGTAGCAGAGAGGGAGCAGTAGATGTGACCTCTGGATCAAAACCACAACCCTTTCCCACTCTTTTTCTCTGTGTTTACCAGGGCCCTCAAGGCTCAGAAGGAAAAGAAGGACAGAAGGTATGGACTTCATTTACAATTTGCTCTTGATTTATATTCAGTGGAATTGAAATCTATACACGTTCATCTGCATTCCTACACGTTCAGATATGCTTACGTCAGCAAGGCTCGCCCTTGAAGCAGATGCAAGCAAAACAAACTGATCCAAACTTCACAACTGGGGGGAAAAAAAACAACAACTACATATTAAGAACTTAAGTTGGTGCAGATCTAGTTGTAAAAGTACATTCAGTCATTTTTTACATTTATAAAAACACACTTTCTAGATTCATTGTCTAGTCTGCAGTTAAAGCTCAAATATAGAGGCTGTTAAACGTGCTTTCAGGGAACTTATACATCTGCAAATAGGCGATTAACAAGCAGGCCTGTCTGTGGACAGCCTTATGTTCTGACACTGCTCCTCAGGTTCTGCCAGTGGACCCGACTAAAGAAGGAAGAGAATGTTGGAACTTCCTGTGGGAAAAGAATTTTAATGAATTTCTTATTGTTGAAAGCCAGATTGTAATTTGTAAAGTGTTATTTGTTCGATAAGAAATGCCTACTTTTAGAGTGAAAATGCAAATAAAGCTTAGAGCGCTTAATTTGTATTGAAAGCGAGTCTTAAACAAACTGACATGCAGAGGTGGTGCTGAAACCCACCAGCTGCCCTGGGGATAAATGAATAAAGATAGCATTACAGGTAGTTCTAATGTTCTTTATCAAGCATCCTGCTGTACGGTGTTCAGAAACACGCAGCTTCTGTTCTCAGTGCAATGAAACGATGTCATGATCGCAACGAGTCATGACTCTGTGTGGGCCGCAGTGTGCTCTCCACTTGCACCAATGCATGTTTTTATTCCTTTGAGAGTGATCTACGGTGGAGTGTGTGTGGTTGTTCGTCTATGTGTGGCCCTGTGATGAGCTGGCCGCCCATCTTCAACAAACACAAAACCATCAAAAACACGTGTCACAGATGCAGCCAGCCACGGCTGTTCTTAAAACAGCCTCGTTGTTTGGCAAAGCAGAACTGGTGGCTTCTCTTTGCTTCATGTGAGCCAACCTTTGCTGCATCCTACCTGCCTCTACCTGCAGACTTTTACAGAGAGGAGGAGATGACTGATCTGCTGTCAGCGTTATTGTTCAGTATTTTTTAATATTTTACATTTGTTTCCAGCTGCAGTTCTGAGTTTATATAGGATTTATGCTGCTGCAGACCTACTGTTGCAGCTCTAGAAACAAAATAGTTTTAAATAAATGACAAGAAGGCAAACATAGGCAAAAGGACGAGAGGGGGTGGGTAAGAGTGGCCAAAAACTATTATGGGCGAACTGAAGCTTAGCTGATGACACAATATCGTTATTCTTTTTTATATTACATCTTGTAAAAGTTTCATTGTCTTAATTTACATTTTTCTTGCTTGATAAATGCTGCTAAATAAATACTTAGTTTGATTTCTTTTTGGTTTACGCAGTATGTTTATTCAAATGTATATGTGCAACACAGCATCCTGATTTTCTAATAATAATTTTATTTAAGTAAGTCATGTCTCCTTGAAGAAAAAAAAAAGAAAGTAGAAAAAATATTCCATTCAAAAACAATTTACTGCTGCTTTAACAGAAAGCACGCTATAACTGGATTTGAAGACGATAAAACTTTTGAGATTTCAAATAAAGTTAAAGAACTGTGCAGGAAATAATAAATAATGACACAACGCTGTGACAATTTTCTTGCAGACCTCTAAGAACAGTTCATTTAATCAGAAGGAGCAACTCCTTCTGCAGTGTCTGCTTCACTTTCATACGTTAGTTACTGTCTCTTCATGTTTCAGACATTAAATAAGTCAATTGTCTGTTAAATTTTACATCATTATGTGTTCTTATTTCTTTTATGTGTTGATTTAAATCAGTGTCTATATTGTGAAAGCACAAAATGATACAAAAGATGAACCTGATCTTTCCCATCAAATACGAAAAAAACTATATTGACAAGAAGTCCTTAGATGTAAGGACCAGGAACTTAACACAAGTAAAAAGCTGCCAACACACTTATGTTAGTTGTTTTTTTGTTTTTTTCTGAAATTACCAAAATGCGTCCAATGTTATGTTCAGACATGACATGTAAAAGCAAAACCTGCCTGGCACAGTGAGGAGAGATTAATCTGCTCTTCTTCTTCTTTGTTTTTTAATTTAAAAAAAAAAAATTTGTATGTTTTGGCAGGGAGAACCAGGATCCGATGGCGCCAGAGGGGAAAAGGTCAGCGTCACATCTGTCATGAACTCAAAGCTTTCAGTGATTTTGGTTTTAGACTGCTTTATTTAGCTCTCAGCCTGAATGAAAACTATAATTAATTAACTATGTGTTGTATTTTTTTTCTTAATCCTCTGTATGCTACACCTTCCCTGGAGCTCTGGTACACTTGCAACTGTTTTTTTTTTGTTCTTCTTCTACTTCTTCTTCTTTTCCCTTGTTTCATAACTTTTTTTCAATATGAATGCTAATTTGAAAGCAATCTCCATGTTTAGGGGGAACCGTGCTCTGTGTGCCCCACCCTGGGAGATCTGTCCCCTAACCTCTTTCCTAATGGCATGACCCAAACTATGAGGCAGAAAGGCGAGAAGGGAGAGCCTGGGATTGGAGATAAAGGAGAGCAAGTGAGTTTTTTTTTAACTTACTGAAAAGAAACAATGATTAAAAAAAAAGTACAAAATGTATGAAAGAAGCCAAATGTTGCTGTTGGTGTGTTTTTTGTTTTCTTTTTTGCATCAGTCTGCATCTTTACATTAGTGAGCTGTGAGTAAAACTTCATTAAAAACACATATCATCCATGTTTACTCCTCCACAGGGAGAGCCAGGGAAAGAAGGTTCCCCAGGCCTTAAAGGTGAAAAGGTAAGTAACATAGAAATAAACCAAGATAGAACTAAGGGTACCTCAGTTGCAGTTATGACTTATAAGAGAGGAACTGACCCAGTATGTGTGCGGTTCTTATTAGACTTCATCAGGAACATAATCACAGCAGTGCACTAATTTTAGAGCCTCAAACCATTTTCCTCAGGGATTTTCCTCAGCATGAAACATATTAGTGAAGAGCCAAGGTATTCAAAAACCAATATCATTTGACATGACTGCCTGTAGGGTGTAACTTACTATGATGGGAGACTTACCGATTTAAAAGCCCATCTATTTTTATCATTGTGTAAAATTCTGACTTTTTTTTATTTCCTCCCGCCGGTCTGCAGGGTAATGCAGGCAGCACAGGAGCTGATGGTAAGCCGGTAAGTTTCAGTCTCAGTTTAAGCTTCAATTCTATGAAACTGTATGATTTGCTCCAAAAATAAAATGAGCTTTGTCCATTTGACAGGGAAAACCTGGACCACGGGGACTAGGTGGCAAAGATGGACAGAAGGGTGAAAAGGTAGGAGAACAGAGCGCAACAGCAACCTTTCTTAAACTGGATTTTCTATGTGCACAATATTTATGAACAGTTTTTCATGTTGTTTTGAAAAGTTTTATGGAAATGGCAGAATTGAAGGCATGAAAAAAAGAAATACTGAATGTGTCCATGTTTTGTTTGTACTTCTTTCAGGTTTTTGTGTACATTAAGCACTCACTTCACCTTGTACTTTATAACATCAAATAACACCACAGACAGAGCCTTGTTAAAGTTCTTATCCCAGACTCACTTGAAAATGACTTGAAATTGCTGCTATATGCATGTATTGTTTCCATATCCAAACTTGTGATTTGGTAAAATTAAATTCGGTAAGAGCTAGACACAGACACTAACTGACCCTGGCTGGACAAACACAGTAATCAGCTCTCATAAAAGACCCTGTTCAAGACTTAGGACTGATGCTCACTCCAATGTGCGGTTAGTCTGAGTGGCAGAAGAATACGAGATTTATGAACATCAGTCCTCCTCTGCAGTTGCTCTAACTTGCATCGCATCTACATTGATGCTGTGTATTATACTGTATGTCACACTATTTAACCATTGTCTGTCTTGTCTTGTTACTGTAGCATAGTTAGGTTTAAACTTGTACAAAAGTGTTATTTTTAGCAGCTCGCACCCGCCGCTGCAGCATTTCACAGTAGTTTTGAAAACGAACTGATGTGGTGATGGGACACCATGAAGTCATTGGAAATATATCTCAATCTAAGTGTTGAAGAAACACCAACATGCTAGCCTGATAGATCAGACCAGCATCTAGACAGATACAGAGCCTGAAAATGAGGCATAGGGCCTCCTCATCCAGGAGGCGGGTCCAAGTCTTTAACTGCCAAAGCGGACTTCTTAAACGACTGCTGTTTACCATCCAGACTACGACGTTGCAGCTCTGTTGTCATCATGTAAGGTGCTCTCAGAAACACTCTACAAGGATAAACTGATCTGACTGGCTCCCCAAAACTTTTGGGCATAATTAATGATCTTCAGCAGAGGGTAGCTGGACTGACCTGATGAGCAAATTCAAATATCTTAGTGGTTCATCTAGATTTCTGGGCTACCATCATGCAAAAATTGCAAAACCCCTGCAACGCTGCCACCTAGTGATTAAAGTATCCAAAGTCATGTACAATTTGAACTCGTTGAAATGCATGCCTCATGTTTAAAAAATGCATTTTTAACTTAAAATTAATATCAAAGATTGCATGCCTATGATGAAAATGAAAAAAAAAAACTTTTCTAATTTGTAAACAACATGAAGGGATATTTCCTTGATCTAACTGGGATATGGCATTCCCAGTTTACTGACTTTCTAGAGGTACTTTCAAATCTAGGACGCAATATTGTTAGCCCAAGATTCTCGCCATGGAATGAACTGGTTTTTCCTCATTGCTCCAACAGACCACCATGATCATGAATAGGGAATAGATAGTTGATAGTTGATGACTGGGCTGTGGCTCTCACTATGACTTTCACCAGAGTGGAAATGAGGTGGGAGGAACATTCACGGAAAAATGATCAGTGTCGAAAATGACAGAAAGCCATTCATGAACTCGATTTATGAACTCATGTATGCTATGTATCTCATATTTCAAAATTAGCTCTAATTAGCTCTAATAATTCAGAAATTAATAAAAAATTAAAAAGTCAGAAAATAATGGCATGCCTCAAACTGAAAAAGAAGCAAAAAATTAGGACAAAAGCGCCTTTGGACCACTATCTTTGTCATTAAAATAAGTTTGTTTTTTTAATACTGACGATGCTTTTGCAGAATCTAATAGCATAAAATTCATCCTAACTCTGTGTATTATGTAATGCAATATCACTGTCATTGAGCCTGGTGTTAATTAAAATGTAAAAGGTCCTGTAGCCCATGAATTTATAGCCAGAGCTCATAATCTTCCACACAGGGCACATTTCTTAGAAAACAAGGTCTTAATAAGTTGTATTTATTGGCTACAGGGCTATGAAGATTTTAATTTCATCCAATTTCAGTACACAATCAATCAGACACTCAGAGTGAAAACTTTGATTTGTCCAAGGGATATTGATCATTTATTATGATTTTGCTTTTGTACTTTATTTGCAGGAAAAAAAACTGTTCATTTCAAAATGACTCTCATGCTCATGAATCTGGTACACCTGTGAAATAAGTCCTTTCTGTATTATTTTTTTAATATCATTTAATCTAATTTCACGAGGTTTTCCTATTATATTTATATCATTTATAGGGAGAAGAAGGGCAGCCTGGTATCGGTAAGCCTGGCCCAAAGGGTGAGAAGGTAAGTGTAGATGAATATGCTTGTTATGTATCATTTAACTTATTTATCACACAATCAAACCCTCCTGACTCCTCGCCCTCCCCTAGGGTGACTGTGGTATATGCCAGCCATCCGAGGTTGGCAGCAAACCTGCTCACGTCCAAGTGCCTTGGGGGACAAAAGGTGAACCTGGCCCTCCAGGTCCTCCTGGACCTCCAGGTCTTGGGGCTGACGGAAAACAGGTGCGTCTGTGCTATGTGACAGACAAATATACTTGGCATCCAATATTAACAGTGAAATTAGTACAAATTTATGCAACAGTGCAGAAGTGGCAGAGGAGCTTTCTACTTTGTGCAACACACCCATCTCAGAGATTTTAGATCAATGTCCTCAGATTTTCCTTTGTCACTCTGTCAAATGTTAATTAAGTGATATAATCTTGGTAGCGTGATGGTGTAAAGATCAGCAGTCTCACAGCAAAAAGGTTCCTGGTTGAAATCTTAGCATTTTCCTGTTGAGGGGTTTACACACTTTCCTTGTGCCTGCATGGGTTTTTCTCCAGGTCCTACCGCCTCCTCTCCCAGCCCCAAAAGATTCCTGTTAGAATGATTGTTTGTCACTTTGTGGCCCTCTGATGGACGGGTAAATTGTCCAGAGTGCACCATAACTCTTGTTATTATTACACTCTTATTATTACACCTTTATTCATTTTCATAAAAAAAAAACTGTAAGTAGTCACAATCATGCTCCAAATACCACTGTAGATTCTTGGCATCTGTTGAGCTGCATAACTAAACAAATTAAGCGTTATCTGGATGAAAAGTTTGCAAGGCTTAAATATTTTACCCCAAGGGCAAATCAGCTCTTACTGCAATGCTTATTACAGAAATAAAAAATGTGCAGGGATTCTTCTTCTGTCACAGAGTTGTTTCTGTGTTTAATATATGTTTGGGCATTTTTCACTTTACTATTACATCTCTGTGCAATTAGCTTTATGTCAGCAGTTGTCATTTTACTCTTCTGAGACTTTCTGAGTGCACACAGATGACTGTGCATGTTTCTTTCTCAGGGTCCACAAGGTCTGGTTGGTGCTAAAGGAGAAAAGGTATGTGTAGGAGCCATTTGTATTCACTTTCTGTTGTAAGTCACCTGCTGGTAAAATGTGGAAATGTTACTTAGATGTTTGAGTCTTGGCTTGGCCTTGATTGGAGCCCGGTGGATGAAGGGGCTATTGGAAGCACCTGCGCTAATCAGGGAAGTGCACATCTTAGACAGAGGTGCTGGTTGGAATGCTTAGTGTGTGGAAGAGAAACACCAGCAGGGATACAGTTTTTCCAATTGCTTTGATAGTTTATTGCTTGTACATTTGTGAATATATTATTTGAATACCATTTAATTTACGTGACATTTAGTTTGACGGAATGTAAGAACAATTTAGCCTATGTTTGGAAATAAATTGTCAACCACTGAAAACACCTATCGGCGTCTAGAAAGTGCCTTATAAGAAGACAGTACAGTATGGTTCCTGTTTGCAAGTCCTGACTTAACTTTTCTGTGAGTTTCCAGACACTATTCTTCTGTAGGGACTCAACAAGGAATTGGAAGCAATTAATCAATCCTTTAGACTTTTAAATAGCTCAATGTCCACATAGAACAAAACAAAACAGTCTTTCTTAAATAATCTACTGATAAACCTGAAGGAAAGCCTTCCAAGACACATAAGCATTCTCATCACTGAGCCCAAGAATGTGTCTGCAGAAGACTCAACACAAGTGGTATAGTATTCCAGCTTTGAGCTCAGGCAATCGCACTCAAGCTCATGCTTTGCTTTAAACAACCAAATCTGTTGTTTGGAACATTTTCATTACTTTACCCCAAATCTGAGTTATAAATCTGCCATCGGCAGAGACAGGCCGCTTTAAATTACCTTGGAACTCAGCAGACATCACTCTGCTTCAGCTTAAAAACAGCCAGCCAGTTACGGGAATACAAAGAGTGACACTATTGTCTGTTTTTGACAGCTAAATCATTCTTTTCAGAAGCATGCTTTACCTTTGCCACATCCAACACAATGCTAACTATGTTGCATGACTTTTCATTCCTCGTGTGGTACTTGTAAAGGCATTTCAAAATGCTTTGGTTCCACCCATGTTTGCTCAAAAAAAACCCCATTATCAATTATTCTACTCTTACAGACCTCTTCCCTAACTCTATTTTAGGGGATTACTGTTAAATGCCATCATATTTCAATTTCCAGGGTGACCAAGGAGACCCAGGAGACCAAGGATTAGATGGTACCCCTGGAGTCCCAGGACTGCCTGGAGAGCCTGGTCAGCAAGGACCAATGGGCTTTAAAGGAGAGAAGGTAAATGGACCTGAACCAAAGAGTTTAACTGAGTGGCATGTTTCTTTTCTTCTTAAAATTAGTCTAGGTTAAATAGTCAGTATCCATGTGTTATGTTTAGTGCACAATCTTTTTAACAGAACATGATCTAATTAGGTTTGGATGCATGAACTTTTTGTGCTGTTTTTGTGTCTGTGGAGACCTGATTAGAGTTAAAGGCATTGGTCAAATGTCTACAGAAAAGATTCTGGTGGTTAAAAATAGAAATGGCGTGCCTGCATGGGGGTACGACTTCTGTTAATTAAGTGTGATGCTTCTTAAGTTTTGCTGGATCATGATTTGAGCTTCTTTTTTTTTTTTCTTTCTTCCAGGGGGATGCTTGTACCAGCTGTTCTGCTGCTGCCACTGATGTAGGTGATGGAGTTGCTGTTCCAGGCCCTAAGGGAGAGAAAGGAGAGCCAGGACCGCCAGGAACAGGAAAGCCTGGGAAAAATGTGAGGAAACTGTGTAGTTGTTTACTTTTAGCTCTATACTGGGGTAATTGTTGCTGTTCAGTTAACAAATGTTCTTTTCAGGGAAAAACAGGCTTACCAGGTGTACAGGGCTCTCCTGGTCCCAAGGGAAGCAAGGTATATATGTCATTTTACTGCATTGTCTCTATAAATGCACACAGTTGAATCCTGTGTCTTGGTCTGTAACTGTAACTGAGCTGTGATGTATTGTGATGTATTGCCCTCTGTAGGGAGAAGCTGGAGCTCCAGGAATTGGTCTTCTGGGGCAACAGGTAATGCTCGGGAGTCCTGTAAAGAAAGACGGGGGGGTTGTACATGAAAAACAAAACATAAAACCATCAAAGGACTCCTTAAGAGATGTTCTGCCTCACAGAAAAATCACTAACTTTAACCATCTGGAATTAATCCTTGGTCAATCTCTCCCAGATCCTTTGATTTGTTTTGAAATAATTGCTTTCTGTGATGTTGACACAGTGTTTATTTCTCCTCAGACAAGCTAAATTTCCTTCTTCTTTTTATGTCTCATCTTCTTGTTTTTTGTTTGTAATAGGGTGAAGAAGGACCGAGAGGGCTCCCAGGGCTTGCTGTAAGCTTCTTTCATACTTCTAAAGTAATATTTTTCTACCCTACGTGGTCATAATTTGGTGTAATCCATGCACTTCTTGCAGGGACCTCCTGGTGTCAGAGGATCACCTGGCCCTGTTGGCCCTGCAGGGGAGATGGTAGCTTTAAACAGCCATGGCTTTATGCAGATTTACAGTATGCAAATGACGGCTTTTCAAACTATTAACTATAGCTTTTTCCTGCTCATAGGGTTCCAAAGGTGATATTGGTCTTCCCGGGCCACAGGGTCCGACTGGCATTGGAGCAGTAGGACCTCCGGTAGGATATACATGTGTGCTTTGGTGTGAGCTGCAATTTAAACTTGTTTGTTTTTTTCCTCAAATAACATGACAGTTTTACTTTTTAAATGACAGGGTAGAGATGGAGTCCCTGGCTCTCAAGGACTGCCAGGAGGTGATGGCAGACCTGTGAGTTGTCTTTTACCTTTATTTTGTTCGGTGTTTCTTTCCCTGCTTTTGTTCATGTGAATCAACAATTTGAGTTTTTTTTTTTTTGTTTTTTTGTTTTTAAGAAAGACTAAACTCTGTTTACTTCAGAGTTTTAATTTTCTTTGAGCTTGTTTGGGAACTGTCCTTGATTAAGGCATTCTTTGTAACCAAGGATATCTGCCTCAACCCATAACAGAGGCAATGTCTGCTCCCATCTTATCCTCTGTGCCCTAATCAACGCTCAACTCCCTGCCCCGTGAGCTTTCCTCAGAAACAATGAAGCAAGAGTAACTGTTTGTCTTTGTGCGTCTGTGTGTGTGTTTTCTTTCTCCTTTTCTTGCAGGGACTTGATGGGGCTAAGGGGGACAAGGTAAGTCTACCATTTTGTTTGGATGACGGGGACTGGAGGGGTTTGATTATAAGTGGGCGGAACAGACGGTAATCGTGAGAGATGGCTCGATGCCGCGCGACCCCACCCTGCCTCAGACACAAGCAGACGCTCGCGCTGACACACAGATACACATGCACACACATGTCGACCTGCGGCAACAGATAGAGTAGCAGCGGAGGTGACAAGTGCACTATTGCTGGCAGACGAGGAGTTTTTGGAGGCCTGAAGAGAGAGTGTATGAATGAGACTATTAATTACTGCACACATCAGAGCCACCCGTCCAGACTGTCACTGAGAGGAAGAGAGAGATGAAGAACCAAAGGAGGCAGGGCTTGAGGGGCTGAAATGAGGGGCAGAGTCTTAATGAAGGATGATTTAAAAGAAAGAATAAAGTTAAGAACGAGGGGGAAAGTAAAAATTAACATTTGGAGAACATTTGCATGCTGTTACAGAGATCATCGCTGTTTTGACAGAGCTCACGTATTCTGTAAAAATTCTGCATGAGTGAGTGCGAGTGTATATTATAGCTCAGGGTGTCTTTTGAATTCCACATGTTACCAATGTGGTTGCGTCTTTGCATCAAAGAGACGTATAATCAATGCATACACACAGCATTAACATATTAGGGATAATTATTTTAGGGTCTCTCAAAATAGCATTTCACCCCAACAGCATCTTCTTGTGTCGTCACGTGTAGTTTCTGACATCGTGCAGAGCTTCACTTTAATTTTTCATTTATTTATTTATATTTCAGGGTGAACCAGGAGAGTGCAACTGTATAATGTCCGGGAGTGTAGGGGGACCTGTAAGTACACACTTGGACAGACACGTGGACACGCAAACATACGTATGTGGACATGCTGTTTAATTAAAAGTACAATCGTGCATATCACCATATGAGTCTGAATACAGCACGGTCTCAGAGGGTTAAATTTGACTCCACCAGAGATGTTTTGTGCAAAAAGAAATGTTTGGTTATTTCCTCTATCTTTCTGTGGTTTGACATTTGTTGACATTTATTTTTAACTGCGCACTGCACACCTCAGCTACTCTGATTTTGCCTATTTTTTGCCTTCCAGGGAGCTCCAGGAACTTCAGCATACACATGGCAGCCTGGGCCTCAGGTCTGATCTGTCATCCAGCAGAACTGTTTGACAACTTGGGCTTTGTTTGAGAGTTTTGCATCTGCTTTTACCTCGCAATATTCATGTGGAAAATCACAGTAGTCTTCAAGTTGTGTCTGACTGTGAATGTTTGATGTCATTTGTGGTCATGCCTTCATATGCTGCAGGGCCCCCCAGGACCTCCCGGCCCCCCTGGGCCTCCTGGGCCTCAGGGAGTTACTGGAATCCAAGGACCACAGGTAAGAGAAAGGTCCAGTTGAACAGTGATAAGGATATTTCTTCTGTTCAATTCAAGATCTGCTCTGTTTGCCTGAATTGAACTGGAAGCTAATTATGGCGCGGATGGAAAGTTTTCTGACTCTTTTGAGTTTTCCCCAATTTCTTTTTATGTTTTGGACTCATCCTAAAATAAATCCTTCATTCTTCATGGTAAAATCGTTCATCGTCCCACCAGTCTGGATGTAGAGCACCATTAGATCGCTCCAGAAATGGTTCATGTCCAACTCAGGGTGGATCAATCCAGAACCTTTACAGATCTTTCCTTTCACCTCTCTGCTGTGTTTTATATGTGGTATTCTTCAACTTTGTTTTCTTGTAGAAATGCAAAGCTCAGCACTAACTTGATATCCACATGTCAGAAAAAGTTCTCATACAGTAATGCTCTGGAGTGTTGTTTCAACCAATCTGTTTTCTGAACTCGGACTAATATCATTATTTAAGAAACAGCCAGGGTTTTTTTTAACAATATTTTTTTCTTTCTGGCCTCTGCCTGAAAACTCTACCATAAAAGAAGGATTAGTGGCGGGCCTTACTAATGAATGTCGTAAAGTTGCTCCATCACCACAAAAGAACTCTAGATCTGGCTCATTAGAGGCCTTTGAGTTGTTGGTTACCTACCTGACCACAGCTTTTCCTCTATTAAGTTTGACTGGGATGCTAGGTTTAGAAAGTCTCCTGGTGTTTCCAAACTTTTTCCCTCTTAAAATGACACGGGCTGCTGTGCACTGGGGCACTTCAGCTGCTACATGAACAGCACTTTTCATGTCGTCTTTTTTATGACCATTATCTTGCCCCTGTAGCCTGTGCATCCTCTTAATGTACAGACAATTAATTTATTCATGAGTGGACTATGGTGAAAAACTGTTTAGAATGGCAGCCAATATGTGCCAAGTGGGATGTATTAGAGCCCTTTATGGAAAGAAAACGTCTGAATATTTATATGAATTAACTTCTAACTCAGACACTCCTTTTGTTCTGGGATTGAGGGTTATGGTGTGTTTACTTCTTGAAAATAGAATAAAACTAGTCCATGTTGAGTCTGAAACATAAAATGCAGAAAACCTGAAAGGGCCTGTGAACTTTCTGGTGGCAATATACGATGTAGGCTTTCGGCTTGGGCCTTTGGGGACATACATAAGGCTGTGGCCTGCTTTGCATCCTTAATGGGTAAATAAAGTCCATAATATGCATGTAGAAAATGTGCTGACAATATTTCAGGTATGTGTGCAAAAGCTTGGATATAAATAGGTTCAGAAGCAAATCAAGATGATGCACTAACCCATCTGGTGCTTTGTGCTTTAACCCATGTGGTAAGCATCTAAGCAAGCTTTCAGAATGTCAGCCAAGACATGAACAGTTATTTGAAGGTCTGGCTTTAAATGAGAGTCCACAAATGATCCACCGCTTATCCAAAGTGTAAATTGAAATCATCACATTTATAGTTTTAAACAGACCTTCAAATAAAGTGATACTTTGATCTGTGCTGCACGAGTCAAAGGTGTAAGTAAGGCTTCAGAAGAAGTGAATGAATAAAAGAGACCATGTCTTTAAGGAGGGCGCATTGGTTTTAATCATTCAACTCAACCCTGATTTTTATTCTAACATGATGGTTTTTTTGGATTTTTTTTTTTTTTTTTTTCTCAAATTGAGATATCCAAATTTACTAGGGTTTAGATTTATACTCTATAAGATTCATAGGACATGACAGGAAAGGGAACCAGTTCCACCCTTTTGCCCCTGCTCCTTTGACTTTGCCTTATCCATTTGTGGAGATGGGAGTGGCTAGCCATTGATTGGCGACAAAGCAGTTCAACCTCAGTTCCTTCCTTTCAGGGTATCCCTGGAAACGACGGGATACCGGGGAATCCGGGTTTGCCTGGAAAAATCGTAAGTAAAAAGAGAGATGTGGGGCCATGTGCATAAATCATGCAAAGTACTAAATAATTCCATGCCTTTGAAACTGGAATTATTTTTACTCATTTATATATTTTTTTATTTTTTCATTTGTAAATGGCCCCAAGAGTTTGTCAAGGTCTGTAATTGAAAGAAATACAGTAAGACGTACAGTAGTGTAATCTGTTGTTATAAATGGTCTCTTGGCATCTGCGATGTGCTGAATTTTTACATTTATAATATGTTTTTTTTTTGTTTGTTTGTTTTGTTTTGTTTTTTCAGTAAAAGCGAGAACATGTTCTACATTTCAGTGGAAGCTACTGGTGCCACATGAAGGACATAGCAATTTTATGGCATATACAGTTAAACAGGGTTATGTCATTAAAAGCATGAGGCTTGTGCACATTTCAGAAAAATTTATATGTAGCTCACTGAATATATGCAAGAACACTGGAGACATATTCTGAGTTAAGCCTGCAAACTGCCCTCATGTTTCTAAGCTCAAAAAATATCCCGTGAGACTCAACAGTCGAGTAAGTATCTGGATAGATGACATCAAAGGGATAAAAGAAAAAAATGAAAAAATAAAGTGGTGGGCTGTGAATTTATCTGTGGTTTCTGATAGCTTTTGGTTTCCACTTTTGTTTCTTCCAAATGTGTTTATGCCTAATTTCATTAAAGGGATATCAATGCTGATCTCCAGCCAACACTCAAGGGGAACATCACCTTCAACACAAGAATTAAGCTCATAATTTAAGATAGAAAAGGCAGATTGATCTCATAGTAACTCAGAATAAAAGAGTCCTTTGGCTGTACATGTAGAGTCACTTATTTAGTTACAAATAGCTTGGTGAAGTACACTAAAATGGAGCTGCACATCCATGTTCCATGTGAGGAAGGCCTCTGTAATTAGTATGAGTTGTGGATGAACCTTAGGCGTATTACTAAAGGGCGTGCAGCAGAACAGCTCTCACTCTTTGTCCTCAACACATGTCTATATTTAGTCGCTTCTTGTTCTTTTTTCTGTAATTACATTAACAGTTGTCTTTTTTCTACAGTTCTATCTGTATTTTACTTTCAGGATGATCTCAAAGTGGTTTAAAACCTAGCAGCACACTTTCACGAGATGTCAGAAAATTAGCTAATGGCTAAGCAAGCAAGAAAATGCTGAACGCTGGCACATAATT
>JBAMYA010000003.1:5449748-5460370 GCA_037176975.1 Arrhamphus sclerolepis
GTGTGCTGGGATAGGCTCCAGCAGACCCCCGTGACCCTGAACAGGACATAGCGGGTATAGAAAATGGATGGATGGATGGTGTTTTTTTGTTTTTCTGAGATTGTGAAAAGTTCTTATGAGTAGTTGGTGTCTTACCTTCAGTAGGGAGCAGTTCTCAGAGAAAAATTCACATGAGCTTAAACCCTATAAGAAACAACTTAAACCTTATAAGCTTCATAGAGGTTCAAGCAAGAGATGTAGTAGCCAAAATATCAACTTAACTTACATGAGACATGAGCAAATAATTATGTCCTCATACATTTTCCAAAAATCATCTTCCCAAACAGGAACTCAAACTCAGTGTTGCCATTGTCTTTTCCTAGTCAGAAGTTGGATTTTCTAAATTATCATATGTTATTGAATCTGACACTGGAGCCCAATATTACAAAAAACAAAACAAACAAACAAAAAAACAACCAAACTTGTAATATCTGTAAAATATGTCCCATGCAGGCAACAGCTGTTAAGGTTTGGCTCTAAAGCCAATAAAACACTGAAGAGATGGAACAGTGATGTCCAGGGTTTATCAAGTCTTTATGTGCTGAAGGAATAATGGTGTGCAAGCTGTTACATTACTTCTGCAGTCCTATTTTTTTATTGTTTGTTTTCCTAAACGGGGTTTTGTTCAATCATGCAACAAGACAGTGCCTATAGAGGGACCACTGCCCACTTTCTATAAACTTATAAACGTAATATGTTTCACAGAAGCCTAATGAAGTCTTCAGGAAATTGTGCCAGCTTTTTTAAAAACAGGGCTTCCTTAAAATGCTATAAATACTTGTTCTTGCCAAATAACATTATCACAGACACCTTTTTATATATATAATTAGCCTGCAGTGAAGATGAAGTGATTTGTGAAATGCCTTGTGGGTCATTGATGTGATTAAGTTGGATTTTCTTATTACTTTTTAAAATTAATTTATTTACCAGCCAGCAATAAAGACAATAGCCATGCAATGCCATAAAGCTCCTTTTGGCTGTAGATCCCAATGGGTAAAAAAATAAAATGAATGGTGACAGAAGATATCTCGAGTCTTGAACATCACTTCAGTATAATTAATGCCATCTCAATGGCTTAACTTATTTGGGATGCCATTCAGGGTACCAAGATAAAGTTTTGTACACTACATTTTTGTGTAATAATCGTCCGCAGAGATGAATTCTCATTAGAATGAACTTTTAATCTAGGTTCTCTGTGAGCTAAATGCTTGTGGTCATATAGCAGCAGGAAACAAGAAAAAAAAAATCATGATATTTGGTACGTTCATAGTTAGTTTCATAGTTAACTTTATTTTTTAGAGCCAACAGGAGGTTCACTGTCATCACTTTTTAATTAATCTAACTCAGCAGTGATTAAATGGATTGCCATAAAACTGGGTTCAGGGATTTAGTTTCCTCCCTGGATGCACTCAATAAATTGAGCATGCGATCAGCTCACATACGCAACTGTAGCTTGGTTCAACCCAGGCTGTTACAGTGTCTTTATACAGTCCCTTAAACAGTACTGCTACAGCTCAACTTCACTCTCACAAACAGCACGCTGGCGTATAAATCAGCCTGCACCGCCAAACTGCCTTCGTTAGGAGCCCTGAGTCAAGAAATGGATTGGAAGGGATGATCTGCGCTCTTGATGTTGCATTCATAGTTCGTATAATATGTCATCTTGGACTGACAGTCAACATAAGCACAGATGTGATGACCTGAGTTCTTAACCCTCATAAGACTCTGTTAATGTTGTAAATGTCACTGGCGATGTGTGAAAAGTTAAGACTTAAAAGGTTTGTACCTTCTCGTCGGAGCTTCCAAAGTTAATGTCTCATATATCACCACTGGTGGTGATGAGCACACGCGAGTATAGCTGCCACTTTTCCTTGCTTTCTTTCCCTCTCTAGTTGTCGGCTGCACTCTGCATCTCAGTTTATGTTCGACCCAAGAGCAGGTGTTCAGGATTTCAAAGACAGTCTACGTCATCTTTTGGCAGCCTTGAGTGGGTGAATTTTTATACTCTACCAGTCTCAGTCTCTTTGATGTTTCTCCACAGGGATTTAAAGGAAAAACCGGCCATGTTGGCTTTCCCGGACAGAAGGTTAGCTCATATACTCATGTACTGGTTTTATTTCTTCCTTATGTTGCTGCCTTGCAGATGTATTCCTTTCATTCTTTTTTTTATGACAATTTTAATTGCTCTCTTAATTCTACAGGGAGATGTTGGACCTGTGGGTCCACCTGGTCCATCTGGAAGGCCGGGACATGATGTAAGTATCTTTTGCTGTCTATTGTTACCCCCAAACAGGCTGAAGATTAGTCAGTACATTACTAATCAGTGCATATATGCACCTGCCTGAAGAGTGTAGCCTTAATGACATCTAAAGCTCAATCTTTAAAGATCCCATAAGCTGCATTAATTGGCTGACTATATCTGTTCTTGCCGTTGTGATGCCGATAGCTCCTCGTTTGAGTGTCAGCTGCTGAGTAAAGGTTGGAGGAACAGTCTGGCGTGAAGAAAAATATGTTTTGTCCTTAATACAAACTCGATTTTCCTTCTTTGTATTTATGCAAGTTAACTGAGCCTCAGACTGAAGTTCAGACCTCCTGCAGAGAGTGGGCTGGTCTTTGTTAATGTTGAAAGAGGATCCCAACGAATCCGTGTAAAGCATTTGCAGGTTTTCAGACTGGATTATGTTTCAACCAAATATTTAAGTTGTGAATTTTACATATGAAGGAGGGGACATTGGATTTGAGGTTCACTGCATGAGTATTTGATATGCCAAACTATCATTATTTACCCAAGTCATGGGACCTTTAACCTTCCTAGGGTGATCCAGGTACTCCAGGACCTCAGGGACGACCTGGACCTCCAGGCCATCTTGTGAGTGCCCTCCCTCCTCTTGACCTAATGCATTTTAATCTGTTTACTTCTAAGCATGTTGGCTTGTTAAACTTGAATAAT
The DNA here is from genome assembly GCA_037176975.1 of Arrhamphus sclerolepis. Classification (NCBI taxonomy): domain Eukaryota; kingdom Metazoa; phylum Chordata; class Actinopteri; order Beloniformes; family Hemiramphidae; genus Arrhamphus; species Arrhamphus sclerolepis. The sequence continues at coordinate 5,452,738 of JBAMYA010000003.1, forward strand.
ATATTTTCTTTCCACTTTAGGGTTCCACAGGGCCAGCAGGACCTCCAGGACCTCCTGGTCCATCAGGAGTGGTAAGAGAAAATTTCAACATATCTTTATCTCTAAATGTTTGTCAAAGGGGAAACAATTTGTTGCTTGTTTATATTATTGTCCTGAAGACTTATGAGCTTTTAGCACAATAAAATAAACATTAATTCTGATAAGAGAAAATAATTACAGAGGGCAATTACATCTGCTGCTTTTTTTTTTTTCTGAAACCTCCAGGGTATCAAAGGAGATAAGGGTCAAGGCGGAGACAGAGGCCTCCCAGGGATGATTGGACCTCCAGGACCACCTGGGCATCCAGGACCTCTGGTTAGTGCATTTCCAATTGTGTTTCCTTCCAAATATGCCTTTCCCTCAAATCAAAAGAAGTTATTTGTTTTAAAATCAAACAACGAGTCTACTTATTTGGCTTGGTTTTTTTTTTGTCCTGCTTTGACTTTTAGGGAGAACCAGGAAGTGATGGTGCCGTTGGTAAAGATGTGAGTAATTTCTGGATGTGTGTTGTGTCCCCTTTTAAGTGTAATGGTGACATGTATGCATTTGATTCCTTAATTAATTAATTTTTTCTTGTTTTGATCATTACAGGGAGCAGCAGGTGTACCAGGAGAAAACGGGCAGCCGGGCCAGAAGGTAAGAGTCGATTAGGCGTGGTGAAATATTGTGAGAATGTGTGTGTATGTTTTATCCAGCTGAGCATCACCAACCCATTACACCTGCGAGATTCACCCCGTTTTTACACTATATAACTCTGGGAGACCTATGCTGGCACACCACACCCGCTCTCCCCACTTCTGCCCACTCAGCAACCTCATGCAACACAGTCATCAGTTCACCAACCTCCCTCAAGCCTCTAGGACCCCACCCCTCCTCCTCCTGCATCCCCACTTCACTCCTCTTCAAACTGGCGGCCAGCTGCCTGCTCTCACGCCGTTACTGTAGAGCCTGTTGGATCTCTCCTCAGACAGAGGCTTACAGTAGGTTGGTACTGCGATAGAGTTATTCTTCTGCCTCTGGGATAATGCTATTAAGCATGAGGAGAGATGCTAGATGAGGCTATTTGTCACGCTGACAGGATGGCATTGTCAGGGTTTTAGCCACACTGAACAGAGGAGAAAGACAAGAACGGACTGCTCTATTCTCCTCACTCCTCTCTATTTCAGGCGCCGCTTGTCTGTTGGTGACGTGTAAACATTAGACGTCCATTATGGGATGCTTTGTCCTCAATAAATCACTGTCTCTAATGTAGCAGGGGTGTTTTTGAGCGTATTTACACAACCTGAATGGTAAATGCTGCCATGTGGAGAGTGATAGAGATGTAAGCAAAAGCTCTATGAAGGAGGCTTGGTTCTTCTTATGGCAATATATTCACACTGCACGCTTCTTAAATGAGCAAAATAACTGCATTTTACCAAAAACATTAACAAATAATGAAATATTTAGCCATTTGCTTTTTGGCCTGCAACCGAATGAGGGGATTCAAATATGCTTAGCTCAAAGAATGGAAGCCAGGTATATTGTAGGGGTTTAATCCAATGCTAATACCAGTGTCTTTAATTTTATAGTAAGGCCATTCAAATGGTGTCAGCTAGAAAAATGTATTTTTCAAGCTTTTTTTCTAGGAAATCATGACTGATGCAATAAATTAATTTACAGCACATCCCGTAATAGATCTTCAGAAGGTTCATTTCCATTCGGTGTACTTGTGGTGCACCAATTCACAACAAAAAATAATTTCTTAGCACTTCACAGGGAAAGCAAACAGGTTCAATACTAATCCAATTAAATACAATCAAAGTTAATTCAGTTGCAATCCAATTATATTCCAGTTAAATCCAATTTGTTTTAATCCATTTATAATCTAACTCTTTCCAGTTCAATCCATTTGAAAAGTCCCTTTTAACAGGGAGACACCTCCAGGAGAACAAAGCTCAGGGAGGCTTTTCATCTGACTTGAATGGTTATGGGGTGAGAGGACAGGACAGAGATATGAAAAACTGCATAAACACTAAACCAGGGATACCTGGTTATCTGAAAGGAAAAAAAAAAGAAGAATCATAAATTTCCTGATTGTAGTCGTGACATAAAAACTTAAAGTTAAAAGCGGTACGGCAAGACTAAAGGGATGGCTTATCAAGCTTCACTGTAAACAGAAAGTTTTAAGTTTAATCTTCAAGATAAATACGGAGTCTGCTTCCCCAAACCCAATCTGCGAGTTTTTCCTCAAAGCTTTACCTACTTTTAGGAACTCAAGCAAAAGAGCAAGATTCTCTGTTGGGAAAATTTCGAACTAGCAATGGAAAGGAGTAAAAGTAGCATCATAAATACATAAACATGACACAATCCACCAGCCTTGATTGTTAATGACTTCTTCTAGGGTGAACAAGGGTCCCCTGGCCAGAGGGGTCCTCCAGGAGAGAGGGGTAGACCAGGCCCACCAGGTGGTGGAGGGTATCACGCCAAAGATGCACAACCCATGATGGGCCCAGTTGGACCTAGAGGAGAAAGAGGAAGCCCAGGCTCAGCAGGCCTTCCTGGACCTGCTGGCTCTCCAGGGCCACCAGGAAATGATGTAAGATCCCTCTCACAGCACTATAGATTCTTTCTAATTCATTTTTAATCCAATTCAAATCATTCTATTCTCAGCAGGGTTTTAGTAAATGTGAACACAACATTCTTTTACTCTTTTTCTTTTTTTTTTTTTTTAAATAGGCTGTCGTTAATTATGATGAAATCAGGAACTTCATTCGCCAACAAGTCATCAAGATCTTTGATGGTCAGTACAAAAAACGTTAAATAATGTCACAGTTTTTGTCATGTGTCTGTTTCAAATAATGCTTTTCTTTGACACCTATGTTCTGTCCTCTGTTGAATAATAACTTAATGTTGTTTATCCTCCCCAGAGAGAATGTCCTACTACATGTCTCGCATGCAGATGCCAGTTGAGATGGTTGCATCTCCTGGTCGTCCTGGGCCCCCAGGGAAAGACGGTTCCCCAGGCAATCCTGGTGCCCCAGGTGCTCCTGGACTCCCAGGACAGATTGGCAGACAAGGCCGACCAGGAGGGCAAGGACCACCAGGTACAAACCTCACATTGATCTGCGTGAAAAGCACTTTATCAGTGTCAGCTGTGCCTACAGTCTAAGCTGCCATGTGGTCAGAATGTGTGACCTTGTTCTCTAGGACCACAAGGACCACCAGGAGTGAAAGGTGATAAGGGTGTCGGAGAGATGGGAGATATGGGACCTCCTGGAGCACCAGGTAATTTTTTACACTGGCTCATGTATAATTAATTTATACTGTGGCAGCCATTTGTTTGGTAGCGCACTGTCATGTGAAGTGTTTCCCTATCACATATAACACATACTCAGTCTTCACTGAATTAACATTAAAATCTCTACCCAATCATTTTCAATTTGTGGTACACATTACCACTTGCAAATTTAGACATTCAAACATGGAACATTATTCTTTCTTCCTTTGCTTTTCAGTTGAGAGAATTAAATTTGCTGCAATAGATATTCAAAGTCTTTCATGCAAAATTACAAAACACTGCTGATGTTATAACCACAATTAGCATAAGTTGTTTAATTTTAACTACTTACTTAAAATGTTTGCATTTATCAGTGATTAAAAAATTACGAGTATGATTAAATCAGTGTTCAAGTGTGATTACGATTTTAATTCATTCAAGGCAAATCAGCTTACCCAAGAATCAGTCATCAGAGTTCAGATAGCATACGCAAAATTAGCAAAGTAGCAGCTGCAGTCACTTTGCATGTAGCAGTTCATTTCATTTGGGTTGAAAAAGGAAATTATCAAAGGAGATCTTCCATAATGGCTCATGTTTCATTCATGTTCCCCTGACAAGAGATTTACTAAATACAAAAATTCATTAAATGGAATGCTTATTGGTCTTTACTTATTTTACATATTTTCTGAAATGTTCTGTAGATATAACTTGATCTTAGGGCTGTTGAATAAATCATTCATCTTGAATCCACCATGTGTTTGTGCTGCAGTGGTAAATGACATATTTTTATTTTTGAAAAATTATATTTCACAATAAATCTGTAAACAAATCCACAAAGCCACACATTTTCTAAGGCTTTTAAATGTACCTTCAAAACTCTTTTCATAAATATTCTCTGTTTCTTGAGTGACACACAGATTTTCACAATGACACCGAAAATATTGATTAATTTGTGAAAAATGACACACTTGAGTATTTAGATTGTAAAGATAAATAAAGTCTACCTCATGTAGTTTACTTCACTGCACAGAATTGAGTGGGACAAACCTTTCTACACAAGATCTAGTGATGGTGCTTGTCAGAGTGAAAATTAGTTCATGAGATCGTGACGGATTATTTGTGGACTAGAGAAGTGGGATTGTGCCAAGTACAAAATCTGGGAAAGGAAATGAAAATATCAAAAAAAAAAAAGAAAAGAAAGAAAATAGAAAACTGCAATATTTGTAGTGGCCAGAAGCATAGCAGCCACACAGATTAAAGTCCTGAGGGCCAAAAAAAATGTTTAGAAGCTTGTTATCTTGGACTATACTTATGCTATTAGAGAAGAAAAATAAAATCTATTGGTGGAAAAACTTCTTCTCATTCTGTAGTCCGTCATGTAGTCAGATGAGTCAGTGTTTTAGGTACATGCTGAAACCACAATGATGACACCTTAGGCTCGTTTCTTCATCCACTGCTCTTCATGCTGATGCTCCAATCACTCTGGAGCAGTACAAATGTGGACTTACACAATCTTATTCTGTTTGGGTCAAGATCCCAAACTTTATCCTAACCTTTTATTCCTTGTAGTGTGTGAGCACCTTTCTTAAGAACAGAACTGTTTATTCCTAACACCATGGGTTTGTGTGAAATTGAGGATTTAGAAATGTTAAAGATATTCACTCATACTATTAATCTGTGTAACAACTCATTTTCTGAGATCAGATTTCACCAAGTAACTGATCTCCAGTCATAATCATTCAAGATTTCTTTTTTCTAACCATTCTTCTTCCTTAAAGACAATGGTTCACCATCATCCTTATGGGTTTTAAAGGTCCCATAAGCTGCATTAATTGGCTCATTTCATTTAAGTAGATTGTGCATATGCTTTCATTCCCACCCAATGAAATCTCTGTGATTCTCTCTGTCATGAGAAAAAACTGTTTGGTGTGTTCATTAATGATTAAGCCAGCTACGCTCCCATTGGTTATTGCCGTGATTATGTTCACTGTGACGCTACACCCGCAGAAGTTATCCAAGTTTGTCTTGATACAGAGCATGTTTCTAATGGTATGTATGTATGAGAGCAACACAGATCAAATAAACTCAGTTCAAAGCTGGTGAACGAAGATACTTCAGAGAAAACACTGGTCTCCCCATCACTCAGACTATCCAGTCTTCTAGAGATCCAGCATTCAAAAATCCAAACTTGGTCGGCGCCAGCAGCAACGTGGCATCAGATGGTTTTGGAGAAACAGTCTGCAGTTGAGAAAAAAATGTTTTGTCCTTAAGACAAACTGATTTTTCTTCTTTGTATCCAAGTTAACTAAGCCTAAGACGGAGGTCTTAACCTTCAGAGTCCAGCAGAAAGTGGGCGGGGCTGTGTTAATGTTGGAGGAGGATCCAAACGAGTCTGTGTAAAGTGTTACGTAACACATTGCAGGCTTTTGAGATCACCGTTTTTCGGCTGAATATTTAAGTCGTGAAATTTACATATGAAGGAGGTGACGATAGGATCTGATGTTCACTGCACGAGCATTTGACATGCCAAGTATAGTATAGTATTTTCAGCAATCTCCTTAGTTAGAAACTCAAATAGTATGATGTGAATTTGGAGGCATTGTGGTCACAAGACAGTTGTCTCCTTTTTTTTTCCAGCTGATATTTCAGCCTTAGCGATAGTAACAAACACATCCCTCTCACCTCATGTCATTCTCCTAGGTGTTCCAGGTCCCCAAGGCTATGGAAAAATGGGACCCCCTGGCCCTGTTGGCCAACAGGGTGTTCCTGGGATCCCAGGCCCTCCTGGACAGCCTGGATCAAAGGGAAATGAAGGCCGGTGTAACCCTGTGGACTGTATGAGCCATCAAGTAGACTATGGTCCCAAGAACCAGCCAATCAAAGGCCCCTGGTAGACGGGTCCCTCAGAGGGGATGGCAGTGAGAGGCACGTGAGACTGAAGCAGAGACTAAACTATTTGGAGAAGCAAAAATACCAAAGAAGATGACCCAAAGTTAATACATGTAACCACAAGATAGAAAACAAGAGCTGCCTTTGTTGTTGATCAAATAAATTTAGCCGCCTAGATTTCTACTGTAGGTCCATCCTTGTATTTTCCCAGGATCCCATTGGAACTGAGCCAGTTAAAGACTAGCAGCAGGTTTTGTTATATCATAATACATAATATCAATTCATTGCTATATTACTGTATCTTATTTTGTCATGTCCTCTTTTTCTGTTCACTATATTGTGACCACAAGAGGTGACAAGAATCATAATCTATATTTCCTTCTCTGTGAGGAACTCTGGGTTTTGCCTTTCTCTTACGTTGTTCTTTATTTTCTAATCATTTGTCTAAATCTGGTGGAAGAGAAAACACACAGTTCTTGTTGTGTATTCCTTCGCTCTCCTTCTCATATCTCTCCTTCTTCACACCATCCCTTCCCAAGTGCATCCCATGCATTTTTAATACTGTCTCAGTGGTTAAGGTTTGATACATATTTGAATTTGACTTATGAGAAAGTGTCCCTTGAAATGTATTTCAGTTCTGTTGAAACAGAAGTCAGATTTGCATTTACACCATCGCTGATGGATTTTTTTGTATATATTTATATGTACATGTATATATATATATATTGGCTTTTTTATACTTTTCAAAGGTTTTGATATTGGACAATCTAATGGGTAACCACTCTTTTAATTGTTAGCTGTTATTCTGATGCAAAGACAATTGATCCTCCCCCCCACCCAAGGTCTGTCAGCCTTGCATTGACATAAATTATATTGACTCCTGTAATTATGCTTGAGTTCTTTTGACTCCAGTATTTCTGGAAAAGCAACCATTTTAAAGCAACTCTTTTTTTTTTTTTTTTAACTTTTTTTTTGCTTTCTTTTTCATAAAATTCCAAATCATCTGTAATAACCTGCTTCACACAACTCTTGTTAGACAATTGAGCTCATTCACCACCCATACTACTACACAGTACAGCCTCTCATCACATTCACCAATTCCTCACGACTACACAAAAGAAAAAAAAAAAAGAAAAAATACTCACATACGATAAGGAGCACAAGCAGCTTTGTAGTGTAACATAAATGTGGAATTTAAAATGCCCTGTACTTTTTCAAGCTGTTTATAGTATGAGCTGTGGCCAGGCTTTTGTTTTTCCCAAAGCAACTACATGAGAAATGTTATATTGAATTAAAGTGCTTTTCATCGAGACTTCACTGAAGTGTCACTGTTTTTTGTGTTATGTAATTCTCACTATTAAGCAGAAACCTTGAGTTAACCAAGCACATAACCTGCTCGGACCAGGTTTGAGATGTGGAGTAAATTACCATGGCAGCATACCTTGATCT
>JBAMYA010000003.1:5460470-5485921 GCA_037176975.1 Arrhamphus sclerolepis
CCCCCCCCCCCCCCCCCCCCCCCCCCCCCCCCCCCCCCCCCCCCCCCCCCCCCCCCCCCCCCCCCCCCAAAAAAAAAGCTCATGTACATTTGATGTAGAAAGAAAATGCAGGGAGACGAAAAGGAAAATGTGGAAAGGAGAGAAAGAGATGAACAAGAGTTACAGCAAATTGGCAAGGCCGCTTCTGAAAGCACGTTCTACTGTAAGAAGAGAGGGAGAGAAATAAAGTGAAAGAGACAATAAGAGGTAAAAGGCCTAAGAGAGAAGTGCTGCAACCAAAATGGATTGTTAGCTGGTAAACGATTGTCACTTTCTTCGGGGAGATGAACAGATTTGACACCTCGGCTTTCTTCTTCTTCTCCTCTTGTCCCCTGTTTTCTTTGGCTTGACATGGCCTGACAACTCTTCAGAAAGAAGAAAAAAAAAAGAAAAAAAACACTTTTGCAAGTCTGTTCCCTGCTGTTCTCTATCATTTCTAACGTTCCCCTTTTTTCCTCTTCCTCTCTCAGTGAAGTGCATCAAACTCTTGCTTCTGGCAAAGAAAAAGCAACACATAAGAAGAGGGGGGAAAAAAGGGGGATTACATGAAGAAGGACCTCATTTTCATCACGCTAATTTTCTCTTCCTCACTGGTAATGTGAAGATGTAAATCAGGAAAGAAAAGGGAGAAGGCAATAAAATCAAATAAAGCCATTTCTTTTCTGACGTCTGGAAGAGATAGAAAGACAGCCAACAGAAAGGAACCGATGAAACTGAGACTGTAAATGGCGCTGAAAGAGGAGAATCAGAGGGGAGGAACGCATGTGTTCGTCAGGAAATGAGGGAGATCAGCCGAGAGATGAAGAACAGAGGGGTTAAAGGAAGATATGCATTGATGCAGAAGGATTGTGATTAGCTATCACTTGGGATAAGTGGGCCAAACATCTGTGCAAATCTGCATATTGTCACCAAAAACATTAAAAAAAAAAAAAGAAAAAAGACTTTCGCATATGTACTACCCATCTTCACCGTGCCTGGAAACATTACAGTGAAAAATAGATGTTAAGGAGTAGCGGTAACTGGGACTGGCACATTAAAATAGAAGGAGGGAATAAACATAAGCTTGTTTTACTGCAGTACATGTTTAAAAAAAAAAAGGAGAGAAAAAAGTGAACGCAAGGTGACATAAAAGTAGTAAGGAAAAGATGGAATTTTGCCAATCATTTAAATAAATGAGAAGGCAAAAATATGGTATAAAGTAATCTGAATGCATTACAGCTGTTTGACATTGTTTTTTTTTTACCCAGGGTGATGAGGGAAGTTGCTCTGCTCAGATAGTGAGGCCTCAGGAGAAAAGATGGAAGAAAAAACAGAAACAATGTAAAAGAAAATTAGGCCATGCGAACGCTCCTGCAGACGCACACACAGACACACAAATGCAAATACATTCACATGCGCTCATTTACTCAGCATAACACATGTTCCACCATCAGGGAGGGGGGGTGAGAAACACAAAGCAAGCCTCCACTTGTTGGCTTGTCCGCCCATGTACGTCTCACACATTCACATACATATTCACACTCTGGCTGCACGTAGACACAGGCAATAATAAAAAATCAAAAGAAAAAGCCAAGGAGTCAACAAATGCAATACATTTTTAATCAGTATAGCCATTTGAATCAGCTTTACCATTACATAAACAGCAACAACTTTGAAATATTCATGTTTGACCGTGAATTCACAAAGGTCTTAGGAGGTGTGGTCCCCCAGGGGTCTCATTCAGATCATGAGCAACAACAAGGGCACAATGATACAGTATATACTAGCATGCAGTAAGCACGCTATTAAACTGCAAGAGGGCTTGAGGGAAAAATCAATCAAGAGTTAACAAGAAGGAATAGAAACAAAAACAAACTGCTGACTCGATTAGCAATTTTTATACACTTTCCAGAGCGGGGGTGTCAAGCAAGAAGATGAAGTGAAAGTGTAAAGGAAGCATGGAAAAACTAAAAAAAAAACAATGACAAAGAAGACTGAAGGATTGAAAGAGTAAAATAATCTGAAGGGAGAGAAGAAGAGGATTAAAAGATGACAAGAAACAAAGTTAGTTGAAAGCTAGGAGGAAGCCGTGGCGAGGGCTCAGAGCGAAGAAAACCACCACGAAGAGCCAGCTAAAAATCAAAGTAGCAGCTACGGCTGAAATGGGAGGGAAGAAATCCACGATGTGAAGTAATTCATAGTGAGATCAAAGGATGTATAGATAACAGACAGAAAACAGAGGTGCTGATGCTGCGCTGCAGCTAAATCTGTGGAGAACGGTGAAGGATTTACATCCACATTCCATGTTATGAAGGCATGCCGAGTATGCGGGGAGGGAAAAGTTAAAGATAACAGTGAAGATGAGAGATTATTGGAAGAAGCAGAAGGATTAGAGTACAGGAGAAAGAGACGGAAGCATCATGGATAAAGTGAGGCAGAAGACAGGCTGAAGGACACATGAGATGTGTGGGACAAACTGAAACAAGGAGCATAAAGAGGTGAAGTTAGAGTGAGGCAAAAACAGAAGGAATTTAATAGCATGAAGCTGACAGTAAGCAAGGCTACAACATGGGGGGGATGAAAAGGAAAGAGAAAACAAGTGAGAAAGGGGGGAGCATGAGCAATGGTGTAATGACTTTAATGAAAGCACCGAAAAAATTCCCAACGGAAGCTTTTGATATGACTCCTGGGAAAAGAATAAAAAAAAAAAGCCAGAGGGAGGGGTGGAGAAGGGAACGTCCTATGAATAACTGTGCAGAAGAAAAAGCTGCCAACACAAAAGAAGTTGTTGGGTTGCAATTGTGAGTGAAAAATTGAACGGCGGTGGAAATAGAAGAGGCATGTGTTTATGAGAGTGTGGTGAATGTACTGGTGAATACAACAAAACATATTACAAAATTTTAATATGATGAAAGCTCCGGGGGGTTTGGCACCATGTCATACAAATAAATCTTCCATCGCCTCGAGCATTAATGGGAGTGAACCGGGTGTTCTAGTTTTCCTCTGCTTTCATCTCTGAAAGGGACAAAAGTCTTTTTTATTTCCCTGTGTGCATTTCTGTGGGGGTGGGGGGAGGGGGGAGGGGGTTCACACATGAAAACATCTTGTCATCTTATTTTTAATCTCATGACAGCTCTGTATTGACTGAATAATTCCTTAAAGCAGACCCATCAAGCTCTGTTTGCTGAAACTGTTCTTCATCTCAAACTCCAACACATCTAAATGTAAAACTCTCTCTTACCACCTCACACCTGTCTCACATCACCTCATAGTGACTTGCTTACTAGACTGGAAGCTGATAACATTGTTGAAATTTTTTTTTTCCTTTTCTTTTATGCGTTCCTCTATCCCCAATGCAACTCAAAGTGGTAAGAGACCTTTCTGTTAAAATGGTTGCATTTTATGTTCCAATGCAGTGTTTCATGTCTGAATGAGATTTGAAAAAGCCTCAATGACAATCTTACCATTACAGAACCTATTAACATTTTTGGATGACCTTCCCTACGACAACAGCAAAGGTGGCATCTGCTTTTTTGGGAATATTATGACGCTGCAAAAATATACAGGAATGGTATGGAATGGAAAATTTCCTACTTCATGATTTGTCCTACTATTGGGTAGAACATCAGTACATTTTGTCATAACTTGTGCTGAGATTTAAAAAAAAAAAAAAAAAAATCTAAGTTGAAGCTCCTCCGTCTGACAGACTCACACAACCAGCAGCAGAGACAGTGAGATTAAAGATAACAATATTCCAGTCTACAACTCTGCTTGTTATTGTAAGAGCATAAAATTCCCACAGTTAAGAGGCCAATAAGAGATTTTTATCAGACTACCTGTTGAAGAAGCTTAGCAACAACAAGAAAATGTTCCCTCTTGAAAAAAAATACAATATTTTGTTTTATGCAGTATATAAAAGGAATGACTCCAAATCAACTAATGATTCAACATTACTTTTTTAGCCTTTGGGAATGATTGATCAAATGAGTCACATTAAGGAGGCACAAGTGAGGTATTTGTCTGTTTCTAGTTAAAGTACATGTATATAAAAATAATTGCGTTAAAATATTAGTATCAAATTAATTCAAAGGAAAACTTGATTACTATCAGGAAGTGTCCATCTCTTGTGGTCGCCCCCTACTTTCAGCTAAATCCAGCTGAAATAACTTTGGACTCTGGTTCCAGCTGTTTCTTGTGACATTAGATTACCTCTTTATGGTACAATGTAACACATCAGATACAAGAAAAGTAGCTCACAGAGCTACAGTGGTCATCGATGTGATGTAAGAGGAGACGGACAAGAAAACCTGGGACCCATGGACTAGACACTATCGTAAAAGTGACTTAACCATTTTGCTTTCTTTACAAAATTTAATTTACAGTCAGAGTTTTGACTCCCAGTCTGCAACCCTTTGCTGCATGTCTTCCCACTCTTTCTGCCCTGTTTCCTGTATATCTACTGATCATAAAGACCACAACAGCCAAAAAAAAGGTATATTATGTTATATGAGACCTCTTGTGTACTTATGAGAAGTGAAATTATTGGGCATTTCATTTCTAGTGTGGATGATTTGAGTTGATTTATTTTAATGAGCTTTGCAAAGGTGGAATTGGGGCAACTGCACATGGGCTTATTGCATTGTCTACGCTGACAGTGTGTCGCAATGCTCTATTTACTAACACACATTTCACTTCAATTCAGTTTTCATTGCAGAATCAGAGATCTGAAGTGGAGGCTTAAACTTACTTTGTGTGAAACAAATGTTCTCATCGGACAGTTCTCGTCCGGACTGCTTCTCACAAGGATGGAAAACCCAAAACACAAGAACGCAAACACTGGAGCACAAACCCATATCATGTCCTAAAACAGCATGTCTGTCCACCTCTCCATCTTTTCCTTCCCTCCACTGCCTGAGGGAACGAGGCAGGCTGAGGCACACAGAAAAAGGCCGGAGGTGAGACGGGGGTTAATTTAGTCCTTTAAACAGAACAACTTATTGGATTATGGACCCTGCAGACCAGGCAGCCGCTCTAACAATTAAAGAAGGACACACCTCAAAAGCATGGACAAGCCAAATTAGTCTCCCACCCTCTCACAGTACAATTACATCACAGTACAAATTACAAGAAGCCAAGAAATTGCAAGGGCGCTTCAAGTGACCAAATTGGTTTTGCTTTGTTTAGTTAAACATCTCCATCTTAAACAAATACTGAGCGATCTGTGTTTAAAGTAGATGGAATTGAACCTCCCCCCTCCGAAAAAAAAAAAAAAAAAGTAAGAGTGAGAACAAAATGGGAAAGTTGAAAGAATCACTCCCCCCAATATGCACTCAAAAAAAGCATGTCACAGCAAGATTAGAGAGGGGTGGAAGTGTTGGAGGGGATGATTGATTTTCATGCAGCTCTGGAAGCCTGGATAACAATAGAGAGAAAGGAAAAAGACTAAGAGTTAGAAAGAGGTAAAAAAAAACTAAAAGAAAAGAAAAGAAAACACGTACAACATACTTGTCCTGTTTCAGTTATCAACAAGCACCCCTTTTTAACTCATTCAATCAGTCTTTCTTTTCTTCCTCTTTTGAATTACAAAAGGGTGCCTTTATTTGGACTAGAATCCTAATAGAGCTGGAGTTCCTGCAGAGAATAAGAAAGGAAAGAAACAACAAGAAGACAAGGAGAGACAGGACAGAAAAACTGGGATGAATGACAGCGTGGATGGATGCTGAAAAAGAGAAAGAGCAGAAGGTGTGAAAAAGGTTGTGAGCGGAGTGACGTAAGAAGTCGGTGGATCCAAAATCCACCAGCAAGATTGAGAAGGATGCGTGTGTCTGTGTGAAAGTGATTGGTTTCCTATCAGTCTGTCCGTGTGTGTGGTGGACAGTTCATGAGGGTTTGTGCGCAAGAGAGAACGAATACAATGACGAAGCGAGGGGGTCGGTGGACGGGGGGCTGAGTTAGACTGGGATAAAGGGCTTTGCAGCAATGAGTTTCATACTAATAAATCCCAGTAGGATACTGAAGTTCAGGTGAGGAATGAGAGGGTGGGGGACAAATGGGAAAAGGAAAAAAATAACAGAAATAGAAATAGAGACTAGGATAAAAGCACCTGAGAATGATTAAGGGAGAGGTACAAGAGCAAGAAAAAGTATTCGCTCAGGCTGACACAATCACGCAGCAACTAAAACTTCTTCAGGAGAAAGAAAAGATGTACACAAAGGATGAAAGAAAGGTGACTGCAGAGCAACAAGAGAAGAAAATGAGAGGAGTTGAGACGTAAGATAGAGAAGAACATGTGGGCGGGCGAAGGGGAGTGAAAGAGTATAAAGGTAGGAAGAGTGTGGGGATGACGGAAGCAAAAGAGAAATGAGAGCAGGGCTGCAGAATGTTTGTTGATATCCTTTTTTCCATAGAGGAGATGAAAGAGAGAAAGAGGGGATTAGAAAAGAGTGGGCAGCAGAGACGAATGAGCTGGCGAGATGGAAGAAGAGTGAAGAGATGCGAAAAGAGAGACCGAGCAGAAGGACAAGGAGAGAGAAGGTTGAAATGGAAACGCGTGAAAAAGAGCAACAGTGGAGAGTTGGACTCCACTAATCTGAAGTGCGGGGAATGTTTGTGACGTGGGAGTCATCATTACCACCATCTAAAAATAACATTGGCATTGGGCAGCAATGGTCTGAGAAATGGGGCTAGAGCAGAGAAAGAGGTAATTACAGTGGGCCTATTATCATGTACGCTGCCCTTATTAAATATTCACACAGGAAACTGGGACTCAGGAATAATGTTTCTGGGCGAATGCCAGATATACAGCACTGCCTCCCAGCCGGCCCTGAAAGCTATTTGAACATGCAGGCAGCAGCAAAGACAGACAGGAGGATACTTTTTCATCCACTCATCAAAGCAGGCCAGCAGCTCTGCATAAGAACACAAAAATACATGATTCAAGTTAGCCATGATTTGTGTAAACACAAACTTACTAAATGCAGCTCTTTTGTATGAGAACAATCAAAGACAAACTTGGAAATTTTCTTTGAAATAAAATTGTACATTAGCAATATAAACAGCTGTGCACAGAGGAATTGTAAAGGAGCAATAAGTGCCATCTGCTTTAATAATTATGTTAAGATTAAATGTGTTTATTATAATACCACACGTTTTCTGTGCAACTTCGCCAAGATAAGAAAGAGAAAAAAAACTGCTCAGGGACTGACAAGGTCTCCAAACTATATAAGAGCATTTTCACTTGGACAGTTTAAGTCATTTTCAAAGATGCTCTGATCCAAGCAGCCATTAAGCCTATTAGCCAAGCAGACAGACAGACAGCCAGACAGAAAGACAGTCTAATGAACAGCAGGGAGGCGCATGGCTCCAAGTCTGTGAAAACAGCCTCATGCAATAATCTACCAACTTACTGAGTTGGCGTTGCTGTCGTACAAATGCAGCTAACAAGTGTGTAACTTCATGTGGGAATGCGCACATGGATCTAGGCCCACGCACACTCTGATGATGCTTGCAGATGAAAAGAGGAACACTGCTGTCAGCACAGACATACATTAGAAAAAGACTAAAATACAGGCATGAATCATCACACACATTCTCAGAAAACGTTTCACAGCACCTCACTGGCACTCAAGACCATCCAAGAAAACATACTCAGGGTGTCTTTAAGCCCTTTCGAACTCAGTGACATTCATCCTGGCTGACACTTTGACACAAATTCAGGTTGGTATAAATAAACATACATCCACGACGCATCTCACACCTGACACAACACCTCTGACAATGCCGTAAGCATACTGTCTGACACAGAAACAGCCATTACGCTCTCTCCTTGACTCCTAAAGTAACACAGCAATATACATACAGGTGCTGCAAATGAACAAACACAAGTGTTGTGAGGTGCTTTTACACATTCTGTCAACATGCATTATTTAATACTGGTCTAACATTTTGCACTCTCCTATTTATATCAAGGCAGCATTTCATTATTATTTTATTTGTTCAGCACTTTCATCTACAGTTTAAACAATCAAGTCACAGTAACAAAGAAATGGAAAGAATTAGTCTAATATGCCATCTTGAATGTTTTGTCAGAAAGGAATGTATATATTATTCAACTCACTTGCCTCTGCCATGACCTTAATGTACCGTTCTGTTTCCACTGCATGAACGAGGGACTAAACAGCGCTCCATGGGAGATAAGTTAACTCCAGAAATGAACCTGGTGAGGAAGTAGTATGTTTCAGGCAAGCGTTTGGAAGCCAGTTCAGGCAGAGGAACTCGAGCAGCATTTTATACTCGTGTTTGCTCCCCTGCATGGTAGGTTTATTTAAGGAGCATTTTGAGGACATCTCTTGGCTGCCAAGCTCACTGCCAATCTTAAAAGTCACCACTTTTCTCCATACCTGGATTGGGGGTTAGATTATGTTCACGCCCCTTATGTCTCTATCTATGCCTCATAAGTGACAGCTGATTAAACTGGTGCCCAGATGTCAAAAACTCCAGTGTTTTATCATTGAGAAAGCATTTGAAATCTTCACTGCAAGAGCTTACTGACTGAACTTTAGCTATGGGACCTGGTGCACAGAACATTTCTGGAAGGTAAACTATTTCCAGTGTCTTATTTCCATCTCTTTTTGTCAGCAATCTCACTGTTATATGAAGGTAAAGATACTGCAAAATGCAAGAGCTTGGAGAATACAATGTGAGAACTTCTAGAATACAATATGACTGCTGTGGAGCAAAAGTCTGGATTTATGCTTTTAAAATGTTACTTGTATAAAGTGAGCTGAATTTGAAGCCATAGGGGGAAAAAATAAAAAAAAAGAAACACTTATTGAATATATTACACTTGCGTTAGAAGTTTTCCCACTCACAAAATGAACACACAAAATGACCTGAATATGAATTTTAGGGGGAAAAAGAAAGTAATGTGAAATTACATAAACACCACATTTTGCATAAAATGAATAGCAGGAGAGGGAAAGGGGATGAAGTTCTCTTTACGGTGGCATCTCCACAGAATATTCATAAAGGTTTTATGATGAATACATCTTTTATCCCTTAATTAGTCAGATCAATTTAAAACTAGGAATTTGTTGTTAAAACAAGCTTTTAATTTCTCTTTCAGATTAAAAATCTTATTTCAAGTTCCCACATGAACATGAACATGTTTTGTTTTTTTTTCAGCAGCCTAAAACTGAAAATTATCAGTGTCTTTCACTTTTTAATGTGGCAAATTTGTTTTTATGTAATTCTTTTTTTAATCACTTATTTCAAACCACTGAACACCTACCAGACTGAAACTGGAAACAAGATTTGTTGCCAAGTAAAAATATCTTTCTGCAGGGACAAATAATTTCACTAGTACTGAAAAATTTCAACCAAAATCTGTGTCAATTTCCTGTGTTTTAGCTAGTTTTTTATGTTTAGAGTTGTGTTCTAAATAATAGCACTGTCTTAAAAAAAACAACAAAAAAAAAAACCAAAAGTAAAGATCAAAATCATTTTATTTCCAAACTGGCAATGAAAATTCTATTTCCAATCAAACAATAAAGAAAAACTTTTCCAATTTGTCAACTGTTCATTTTACATTAAGTGAAGAAATATGTATAGTACGGTGCTGGAAAAAAAATGCAGTGGCGAGTTGGAGTTGGTGACCCAATGTCACTCCAGACATTGTTCAGACAGTTTACTTTGATGAAGAAGTTAATTGGAAAAGGGAAAACATATAGTATAAAAGACCTACAGAAAATGAGGCTACTCACCTAAAACAGTTTCATCTGCTTTAAAATGGCAACTAAAACTAGAAAGATGTGGAGGAAAATGGAAAACTACCACTGGAATGGATGGAAATACTCAGCCAATGATCAGCTCCAGGGTGATCAATAAAAATATAAAGGTACCTGTGAGAACTGTAACAGCTAGAACATGTTTATATGAAGCCAAGCTATCAGCAGGAAGCCCCTACAAAGTCACAATGTTGAAAAAACATGTGCTGAAGAGGTTACAATTCGTCAACGAACACACTGACTGATCTAAAGAGAAATAAAGCAACATTTTGTGGAAAGCAAGATTGTTCCTTTTTTCTTTTTTTTCTTTTTTTTTTGGGGGGGGGGGCACAGGCAGTTCATCAAATGACTCCCAAACACTGAATTCAAGCCAGTGTACTGAAGACACTGAAGCATGGTGGTGCAAGTGTCATGGTGTTTCTCATACTATGGTGTCAAGTCTATTAATCTCATGCCAGAGAACATGGGTCAAAATAATTGAAAAGGTCATGTCTGCAAAACGACGACCCCATACACAGCAGTAAGCAGCAGCATCTTGGTTCCATATCAACAACATGCAGGGGCCTGTACCACGAAGCGGCGTTAACTTACTCAGGTGTAACCCGGAGTTAACCTGCAAAACCGGGGTTGACAAAACCAGGCTATCTCGGTACTACAAAACGTGGTTTACTCACGAAGGGGGTTATGAAGTTGATTTGTTGAACCTGTGTTAACCTACTCGAAGTTTGTGTGTGTTCACATAAAAATGCATGTTGCCGTGCACGATACGGTTTTCGATGATGGCGCAATCCCCTTATTTTACCAAAGGAATTGGTATTCATTTGAAATTCATTTTATGGAGGGAAATCAAACACATCAGCCACTAATAAAGCAAAGCATGTTTTTTGGCAACAAATTGCTAATTGGGTAAATGCTTAAGTAAGTGCTTTTTTCCCTCAATACATTCTTTAAATCTGTGTTACAGACAAGTATTAACCTGTGGAAATCTCTGGGGGGAATTTCGTACTTTCAATTAATAATGCAGAGATGCAACATAATTCAGAGGAGGGCGTACCTTAGGTGACCATATTCTGAAAACCCCAAAACATAAAGTAAATTTATAAACCATACATTTATATAAAAAGTAGCCTAAGTGTCCGGCTGAAGTGGGGGAAGAAAAAAAACAACACATCAAGTGGTGGGTTCAAACTTGCAATCTACTGCATGGGTGGTCACCAGTTTAACCATTGTACCACACAGCTGTTAAGAGTGGAAGCACTTCGTAGATAGAGACTTGATCTCACACGTCTCCTATGTAGCTAATTGTAAGTCTTTTTTTAATTGGGCTAATCTACATCAGAATTTATAAGTCCCCCTCCCCTGTGGACGCCCTGGACAGGGCGTAAAAAGTGGACATGTCTGGGCAAAGGAGGACATTTGATCACCCTAGAGATACCTAGATGTAAAGTAAATTAATTCCTAAATGGACTACCTTGACTGTATGTTTGTTAGACTATACAACAGACTGCTTCATTATATTTATTATGCACATGGTCCAGACTTTTTCACACCTCAGACTTTACTTTCATTGCCGGTGCAAAAGTGCGCCGGAGTGTCAAAATGGTTTGCGAGCCCGAGCTCGGCCCAACCCCGGCCCAACCCGTGCAATATGATTGAAATTAAACATGTTTGGGCAAAGATCTTCAGCTCTACCGCCTCACAATTTGTGCCCCAATGTGACACAGATCATCAAGGTACGACGGCGTTGTCTTGGGAGAGATAGTTGATGGAGGGGCGGTACTGATGAAGAGAGTGGTTAAGCGGAGACCTCGAGTTAACCAAGCACATAACCTGCTCGGACCAGGTTTGAGATGTGGAGTAAATTACCATGGCAGCATACCTTGATCTAAACCTATCCGCCTTTCGTACGGGTTAGTCGGGAAGTTACTCCTCATGTGATCAAGTTACTCTCGAAGTTACCCCGATGAGCCGGTTAAATCTGCTTCTTAGTACAGGCCCCAGGTCTGTTGGTCTGTTTACTTTGCTAAATATGTTTTCTCTAACATTTTTAATGGTCAGCATCTCCTGGAATTTACTTGAAATTATGAAAGTGCCTGAGTTTATTAAAAACCAATATACGTACATATATATGTATATGTATATATATCTATACATATATATATATATATATGTGTGTGTGTGTATATATGTATATATATACGTATACACAACTTTTGTGGCTTAACCATAACCGCACGGACACCTATGGTAAGATTTCTTTGCACGTGTGGATTGCATGGGTGAAAGTGCCATGTCAATAGCACATTTAGAAAAATATTTACTGAGAAAGATGGTGACATGTTCTTAATTTACCCACTGACTTTTAGCATATTTAATTTTTAGTTCTTTGAGCAGATTCTCTGGCCCAAGGTCTCACTAACTACATGCTGAATAGACCCATTTATACCTGGGGTTGTACAGACTTTCCAGACTGGGCTTTTCTCACTTTATTCTCATTAAAATCTAGATTTTCTCATTTAATGCAATAATTAATGGGGGAAAGTCCTATTCTGTGACCCTGAATAGCAAAAAGCAGGTATTGATGGATGGACAGACAGACGGATTGATTGATTTATAGGTGTAAAATCATCGACGCTGAAAGCACAAACATGGATGAAAAGTGTAGTTGGTTCACTAAAAACATGTACATGCACATTTGATCAGTTACTCTGTGTGATCTCCTTGTGGAATCTCAGCCACTCTTTGCCTTGGTAATATAAGAACATTAAAAACTGAGCACAGCAGCATTGGAGTTTATGTGCATTCATTAATAGATATATTGAAATTATATTAACAAAAATGAAAAAAAGAGCTGAAAGAGATAAATTTCCAAATTTCCATTTAACACAGGATACAGAAAAACATTGGATTTTACAAAAAGTTCCTCTTTATTTGGGTAAGCTGAACAACCAAAGCATACCCCTTTTTTAACAGGTGAATATATAAAGAACAATAAATAGCTTCTTTTGATGTAAAGAAATCAGTAATCCTGTGAAAAGTTGACAGTGGCATGGAAAGCACATTGAGACTGCAACTGATTCATTTTGAGGGAAAGTCGTTATGTCTGTGGGAGCTGCACATTATTCACTGATTTCATTAATACAGGATTTTTGCTGGTGCATATCGTAACCCATTACTTTTTCTCTACATAATAATCAACACACATTTACAAAGATTTACAGCACTGCATTGTGGGAGATGGGAGTGCCCATCGGGATATGCTGTTGCCAGGCAACAAGAGGAAGATATAAAGCCAGTCGTTAGTTTCTAAAATGAGACTTAGGTAGAAAGCAGGGGATTGGGAAAGGAGGGTGGAATTAATTTACAAGAGTTAAATCAAGGATTTCACTGAAGCTTACAGATGAAAAGATACATTTTACAATACAGTACTGAGTGAAAACTTAGGCTGCAATCATTTATTGGTCCTTTTTTTATACATGTCTAAGGTTTCAGGTGTGATGTTGCAAGAGAGACAGGGCTTTTAAACTTAAAAACAGAACTTCAAACAAAACATTGCATATATAAAACTATTTAAAGTGACCACGGTGTGAAAGAAAGGGACCCTTCACCACATTCGGTTTTCAGTTCCTCTCAGCTCATATTGCGTTGATGGGAGACAATAAAATTAATCTGTTCCTCTCTCATTGCTGAAACAGCAATGGGACATTTGGACGATGCTGACAGTGACATCATCCCCAAAGACTGGAGTATTCAGAGGGATGTGGGTGGCTGTGAGCTGCTGTTGTCATGGTGATGTGGAGGATTAAGGTCATGATGTGTCACCAGTCAAAACTTCAGGTTGTCAGATCTTGGAGAGAGTGGGGGTCTATACATCCAGTCACCATACTAAATCACTGTCCCCCACTTCTCACTCTTGATGTTGTCCGACAGAAGAGTGGTCTCTCTCCTTCCTGCTCTCTCTCTCTCTCTCTCTCTCTCCCGGGTGTCGTGAGCCGCTGATGGAGAGACGGCTTTCTAAACATTGGGTCCTTTGATTGTTCCTGCCTCCTGTAGTCTTGGCGAGGTGTACGCCGATGCAGCCAGACACATCGCTGCCTCACAGAATCCTGGGAGACCTGGAGGGCCTGCCTTACCAGGACGACCGGCCTCTCCAGCTGCTCCCTGAGGTCCTCTCTCCCCAGGCCTTCCATCCCGTGCCACGCCATCAATGCCAGGGGGACCTGTGGAATGAAGTGGGGATTTTAACTGATTTCCAGAGGTCAAGATAACTAACTGCACTAAAATTCCTGCTAATGTTTTAAGCTTCAATTACACAAGTGGAATGGATGTATGCATATATTTAAGTGGTGTGTATTGTGTGCACAGGGCTGTGTGTGTTTTTTGCAGGTTGAATTAGCATGTGCTGTTGCAATCCTATTACATTCTCACTCAAGAGCATCTGTTAAATGACTGGAGTTAATGATGCCTTTAAAATTCTTTTCAACAGCCTCTCCTGTGGCAAAAGATGTAATGCCAAGTCCTTGAGTTGCTTATTGTCCCTCTCCTCATTGTAACCTGTTCCTTCCTTTCTGTCTTTTTTTTATGAACATGTCCCACTGGGCTTTAAGAAAAAGAAAAAAAAAACGAATGAATGCAGAACAGTGCTCATCTTTATGCCGTGCTGAGGTGGAAAATGTGTTTCATAAAAGCAAATTGTGCTAAATGGCAACTGAAAAGCAGTTTGTGAAAAAGGCAGGCTTATTCTAGGTGTAAAGTTGACATGCAAAAAAAAAAAAAGGTTAAAAATCTTGCTGAAAAGATGATGAGCTAAGAAAAAAACAAAACCAAAAAACAACCTGACAATGAATCAATCATTTTAACATTTCAAATACACAATATCTATTTTGTACAGCTCCAGTTCCAAAAAAGTTGGTGCTGTAAATAATGTAAATAAAATTGATTTAAAAAAAAACCCAAAACAAAACAGAATGCAATGGCTTACAAACATAATACATTTTTATTCACACGAAAATACAGAAACATATGAAATGTAATTAAAATGTTTTTAATTTCATGACAAAAAAGATTAGCTCACTTTGAATTTGATGGCAATAAGATTGATTAAATAAATTAAAAATAAGTCAATAAATAAAATAGGTTAATTACCAACAGATCAGGTTTAAAAAGGAGTCAGACTCTCTGAAGTCAACTTGGGTGGTGGTTTTAGTCTGCCCAAAAAATAGTATCTACAAATTCTAAAACTGTTCTGGAATAATGTCTCCAACATGAAATTAAAGAATATTGGTGATAATATATTAACTGTTTTCTTCAGTGCTCCAAACTTAATTTAGAACAAAGAAAGACAAAGCTGAAAACATCTCTGTGGTTAGGCAAATCGAAGTTTAAAATTCTTATTTGAAACCATGGTCTCCAAAAAGAGGAACCATCTGGCTTGTTATCAGTTGGTTTCAGGAACAGGTGGTAAGAGTTTATATGTTTTCAATGTTACATTGTGAATTAACTATGGGTTTATGAGATTTTCTTTTTTTTCTTTTTTGTCCCAACATTTTTTGATATATATGCAGGTAATGCACTCTTTTAAGAGGCTAAAAATACAGAAAGGCTCTCGGGAGCTAACTTTGATCAAGACTCAGATCATCATCTCATGTTTGGGCTATAACTTATTCACAACTCTTCTTAAAAAAGCCCAGGTTATGCCTCCAAGTTAAATAAATATTATGACTCAGACTGTTAAAAAAAATCAGCATAGACATTCCTAAAATTAAAGCATTTGATGTCCACAGGGCAGGAGAGAGCTATTAGAAGAAAGCAACGCTTTTTCAGGTAGCTGTTTCCTTGGGTTATATAGTGATTAAAAAATGGTAATTTGCAACAAACAAGAATGCCAAGTTTATGTCTTGAACACAGAGGAAACTGTCTGGAAGAAATGCTTGTGGGATTATTCAAAAAGAAATCAAAACTGCAAAAGACCCTCAGGAAAATTTAGCAGCCTTTGCACATTTCATGTGTCTTCTTAGTGAAACTCAGTTTCAGAAGCAACATTTTAGAAACAAGTGCTGAAGATGACATGAAGACAAAACTTTTTACCTGCAGTGAGCGAAGATATGAAAGAACAATTCTCAAACTATCAAGAATGGAAACTAAAATAACCATCCTTTGCTTGATTTGATTGTTGCAGCCGTTTATCAGGAAAACTTTTCACATACACATCAGTAAATTATGGTGGTAAATATCGTCATGTATGTTTCCAAGCCTAACCATCAGCAAAAATTCTATAGAAAAGATAAATAAATAAAAATAAAATAAAATGCTACATGCCTTTGCCTTTAACTGGAAAAATAAACACAAATCCCTGAAAGGCTTCTGCAAGCCAAAAAAAAAACATTAATTCACAACTCACCAAACCCTGTACGTGTTGTTTAAGCCCTTTCAAAAAGTCTTTATCTCTTTTTCTCCTTTGGAAATAATTTAATCTTTCACTTCTATTAACTATTTATGAGCACTTCTGAGCCACAAATTTGGATTTGTTTCAGTTAAAATGTTCCTACAGTTCTTTTGCCTTGTCGATGCCGTGGTTCCGGCCCGATGCTGACTGCTTTCAGACTGAAACCTTACAGCATTACTGGCATACCAGCACCTCCTCTCACTCCCTGTGTGACAAGTTTAAACTAAAAGTTGTGTTATACGTTTTAGGTAGTGACACGAGTAGATTCCCACCAACAGCCTGTTCCCTTCCATACAGGGTTACAGGATGTGTTTTGCATTTATGTGTGTTTTCATTTTTACTTCCTTCCAGAGATGTGAGCCACTCTGGCAAAAATAGAACAAACACCCTCGAAGTTGTGTAGCTTAGAAAACAGCCACCATGCTCCAACGGCATCTCAGACTCACAATTTCAGACTCAGCCTGATCTTCGGCTGTTTTACGTTCCTTTGACTCAAACATGAGACAAACACAGATGCCTCAGCTACAGTATGTTACCACATCATTTTACTTAATTTAAAGCTTGACTGACAAAAGTTTGACAGAAGTGAATATTTTCATCTTTCTAAGCTAACTTTACATCCAAGGTTTGTGGGGAAAAAAAAAAAAAAAAAATCCATGTGAGAAGGCTTCAGATCTTACCTGGTATTCCTGGAGGTCCTGTTGGTCCTGGGTGAGGTTTTCCTAGATCTCCTCTCTCTCCCTTAGGGCCTCTCTTTCCTGGGGTATATGAAAAAAAAAATCTATCACTGTGGCTTTGTTTGCTTTTAACTTTAAGTCAAATCAAATCAAATAATACCTTTAAGTCCCGTGTTTCCAATCTGCCCAGGTGCTCCAATCATGCCAGGGATGCCTCTGGCACCAGGTAAACCATGTGGGCCCTGGGGGCCGGGCGCCCCTGGAGGTCCAGGGGGCCCTGGAGGTCCCATTACACCTGCACCACCGAGCACGGCCCTCTTAGCACTCACCGCTACTGCTGCCAACTTCTCTGTAACATAAGACACAGCATCATCATTTCCATGAAACAGTCTTTGATGCTGCTGTTTGCTTAAGACGTAGAGGCAGTTTTAGGAAATCAGCTAATCTATTTTTCCCAGCAGACATCAAAAGAGAATATTAAAGTCTAGATGCTCACCTTGCAACATTTTTAGAACCACCTCAACAATATGCTGGTCTGAAGCATCACGTCCCTGAAAAAAAGAAGAGGAGACTGAGCATTGCAGCATTAAAGATGTAGCACAGACATCATCATGAAGAGTAAACTGGACTCACTGGTGATCCCTGAATGCCTGGCATGCCAGGTACTCCACGCTCTCCGTTAAGTCCCCTTGGACCAGGCAATCCTGGTGGTCCCTGGTCCCCTGGTTTACCAGGGTCTCCAGTGAGACCATTGTATCCACTTTCACCCCTGATTCCTTGCTGCAATGAGAAGAGCATTAAGAAAGGGGGGATCTTGTCTTTTTTTTTTTAAGGAGTAACAAAATTAACTGTCAGATGTGTAGATGGGGAGGGGCAGTGGGGCTCCAATGGACTCACTGGAGCCATCACATTTTCACTTGGTAATTCTCTCACCTGTCCTTTGGGCCCAGGTTCACCAGACATACCCTGTCACAGCAAAGACACAGTCATTTTCACATTATTACTCCAACATACCATTTATGCCTCAGGGGACACTCACTGAGTAATAGCTAAAGAAGGAATATCATAAATGATTGCCTAAAGATGTGTCTTCAAAGTGCCATTGTGCAGTGCTGCTTCACAGTCATGTAAACAGCTTATTTGCCATTTGGATTATGATGAGGATTTGTATGCAAATCCAAATGAATAAATAAATAACTAACTAAAATACAGGCAACCCTTCTCAACTGTGGTATGGCTCTAACATCCCCTGCTGTATATTGCTCTGCTTTGATGCCTTCAGAACCAAGTGTTTAAACCTTTTTATCTAAAGTCTAAAAGTTTTAGATTCAAAGACTTTGCTGAGGTTCTTTATAGTAAGAAGTTTGAAACCGCTTTGGGTTGTGCTTTCATAATCTTTACCTTTTCGCCTTTTTCACCAGCCAATCCCTCAACGCCTGGATCACCCTAAAAGCAGCATAAACGAGACAATAAGGAGGAAGAGGCCAGAGAAGAGTGCTTAAGAAAGCATTTGTGAGCATGGGGCTTTTAGTGTCATGTTTCTGATAACCCACTTAAAAGGTTCTACTCACTATATCCCCCTTTGGACCAGCTCTGCCTTGAAATCCCTGGAAGGAGACATGGGTAGAGTTCATGTAAATGTAGTCAAATATACAGTCTATGAATACAAAAACCAAGAACTTTAATATTGATTGAGGCCAGTGATCCTAACGCAAGAAAAAGTGTTGTCTCATCTCTAAAACAAGGAAAATGAGGATGCTTGGACTATCATTTATATTCCTTTCCTCATTCAGTGATCTGGTGCAGATTCATTTGAGCTCTTTTCACAGTTCAACACTGCCCCCAATGGACAAGTCTGATTAACTACATTACTGTAGAGTAAGTGTACTTCAATATACAGTCTGCACACAGCAATCGGTGTATTAACTCTTGCAAACACACTCACAGACCTTATCTCCTTTAGTTCCAGTAAGACCCTGTGCACCTGGGACACCAATGGGCCCTCTTTCTCCTTTGCTTCCCTGTTTGGAGATGATAGAAATAGTGCTAAAAGTGCATCTTGTAGTCATCAGAAAAAAATAAATAAATAAATAAAAAGAACAAAATGCAACTTACAGGCTTTCCTACTGGTCCCTGTGGCCCACTTGGTCCCCTCTGACCCCTGTCACCCTGCAGGGGTAAGTTGAGGTGAGTTAATGCGGTTTAAAGCAACAGCCTTTTGACATTTTAATGTAATATTATTGGCTTGTACCTTGGGTCCAGGGACTCCTTGCATACCAGGCTCACCAGGAATACCAGGTTCACCCTAAAAGTACAGCAATTATTTAGTTCACAGCACAATAAAAAAAATGACAAACCTGTAAAGAAAAGCATTGATACTTGCTTACCAGAGGTCCTGGAGCACCAGCTGAGCCAGCAAAGCCTCTAGGACCAGGTTCCCCCTGGAAAGAGAACAATATTCCATAAAAGACTAAAGGAGGAAGAAGAAAAAAAAAAGCCTTGTATGATTAGTGAACAATGGTAAAACATACTTTAGCTCCTGGTCCACCCTTGGCCCCAGGAGAGCCAGGTAATCCCTGCGGAGGGAATTAAGAATGTAAACAGTGCAAAATGAAACTACACCTGCATATCTGCGTCTGGAACTATAGAGAGTAAAGGTGAAATTGAAGTGAGAAGTGATTCTGTTTGTGTGTGATGAAACGATGAAAACGGTTTGAGTGACAGCCATTGCCACACACCTCGCTGTGCTCTTCAGTGTGTGTATGTATGAGTGTGTGTGTGTGTGTGTTTGAAGAGCACAAAACCAAGTTCCAGTGTCTGACTCTGCAGCAGTGCTACTGCCACCGCTGTGATCACATGGCAATGTGTGCATCTCATGCTCCATTACCCCTTAGTCAGAATGACGCACACTCACAAACACACTCTTGTGTGTTACCCGCTGGATTGATTGTGATAAATGGCCTGTAGTAGAAGGAAGAACGCCATTTCAAGGTGGTTTAGATTCTAAAACAGTGTGGGTCAAAGGTTCACCTTTCGCCTTTGTTCGCCTGGACAACTGCCCAGAAAACAGAGCATACCAAAATCTACTGGCTCCTTCAGCCTGGTTTCCCGGTAGACTGTATGTGTTTTAGCTTTGGTGAATTGAGGAACATATTACACTCCAAGTGTGTATAGAGTGTTCTGTTAGTTTGTTAGCTGCAAGATCACTCACCGCTGTTCCCTGAGGACCAGGAGGACCGGGCATCCCACCCTGCCCAGGAGCACCCTACACAAAAGAGAGCAGCAGAAGAATAATATAACATAGTTGAAGTTTAATTTAAGCTATTTTTCATGGCAAAAGCTTACCTTAATTCCTGGAATGCCAGGTGTGCCATCTTTTCCATCAATACCCGGCAGACCCTGAAAAAGTGGGTCTGATGAGTCAGTGGGCTTCGTTTGGCACACTCTCTGAGCAACTGTATGTGCATAACCAAGTGCCTTTACTCACGTTCTCTCCCTTTTTGCCAACTGCACCCTGTGGGCCCTGGATGCCTTGGTTGCCCTGTAGAAGACAACCACACCATCCTCAGTGAATTTATAATCCACATAAGGATTATTTTGCATATTCAAGTTCAACAGAATGCTTCAACAGAATCACCCACTTTGTCTCCCTTGTCTCCTGGCTCTCCAGGTGGTCCCCGAGGTCCCTCCTCACCCTGCCGAAAAAAAGGGGGAAGGTCTTTAGACGACTTACCAGCTCTGTAAGAACATGGTTTTCTTCAAGTATTTGTTAATAGCTCTGTGTGTGTGTGTGTGTGTGTGTGTGTGATCTTACAGGAGGCCCAGGAATTCCCACTGGTCCACTGATGCCCTTGTAACCACGAGGGCCCTGTAAGAAAACAACAAAGTGTCATCCATCTCTTCAGATCAGAAAGGAAGCTAAGTTGTAGTAGCCTACTATTCATTGTGATAAAAGGATAATTAGTGCTTAACTCACTCCACTAATGGGAGCTTCACAGGGATCCAGCCACTCTTGTTTTGGCACTGAGCCGGGGTGCTAACGTGGCTAACATAGCTAATGTTAACAGTAAGACGAATGGGTACAGCGGATCATTAACTACAGATGGAGGCACCATGGACCCAGACAACCCCAACTCATTAGAAAAGGAGGGAGTATTGTGTTAGTATCATTTCCATATGTCCCAATTGCTGGTAATGGATGATGTTTGTATAGTTGGGCTACTCTGGCTGTGTATCATTTGTGTATGTAAAAGAAAGCTTGAGAGGAAGAAGATAATGAAGTTCCATGCAAATCTGATAAAAGAAATGGTAAAATGTACTTACGGCTTCTCCTTTGGGACCCATCATTCCTGGATACCCCCTCAGACCGATTGGACCCTTAAAGAGAATATAAACTAATGTAAGACACAGACCTCCTCTTGATCATAACCAAAGATCAAGATCCCATGTCATAATATACCAAAGCATTATTTATTTATTTGCCAGTGTTGACAAACTGTCAGCATACCGGGGGTCCTGGGATACCCTGTTCCCCAGAGATGCCTACTTCTCCCTTGGGACCCTGGTGAAGGAGGGAAAAAAAAGAACAAGCTGATTAACTATTCTCTCTATTCTGCACTCCTTTATGCAGAATATGTTTCAGCAACCAATCATGGAAAACTGAAAACATTTTCCCAAAGTTGAGATCTAAATTTCTTGTGTGTATGTTTGACTCAGGGAAACTTTGAGCTGAGAGAAAAATACTTTCTTTTTCTTTTTTGTTGCTTTTGATGCCTTAACTGGCCTTTGATGGCTGAATAGTGTGTACTTGCTGAATCAAGCTTGATAGAAATCTAGCTGAAGTTAATTGGCCAGCTCGAGCTGGCTAATCAAAAATTAATGGTCCATCCCAATTTTCACACTTACAGATTGATGGACTTTGAGGCGCATTCCTGCTTAGTGAGAGCTCTGGAGCTGTCCCACTGTCAGAATCACAAGTGCTTAGGGCTCTGATGTGGACTTTTTTGAGGCCATTAAGAAGCTTTTCTGTGAGATTGCATATTTTTTGCAGACTTTACTGACAGACATTGGTGACATGAAACACAACTATCCTTTCAGAATGTTGAAGTGTCTGCCGTTAAGTTTCAGCTGCACTTTGGACAACATTCCCAGGTTTAAATGTAAATGGAATTCATCTTTTATGTATTGTATTTTCAGCAAACCAGCAGAGGATTTATTGTCTTCCCCGGCAAAGTTATTGATCCCCACAGACTGCTCCGAGGCCTCCTTTTAATGGGACTTATCGAAAACACCTTCCTAGATGGTGTCCAACAGGTATCCAAGCCACCTCAGCTGCCATCTTGAATGTGAAGGAGTAATGATTCTACTCTGAGCTCTTCCCAGATGACTGAGCTCCTTAACTTATCCTTACTTCATAACAGTCACAGATTTCATTTGGAGTAAGACTGACAATATAGCAGGGTATGCTCGTTGGCAGGCCTAAAATGATTGACAAGTCATAGTGTAAGGTTACACATGTTTTTAAAGTAATGTTTTCACAATAACTCAGCACAAACAAAAACACTGTCTACATCCATCACAAAATCTAATATCTTTATTATTTACACCACAGTTCTTTGGACAAAGCTTCGCTCATACACCTGTTTAATTTTTAATCAGATTATAAATAAATCTGGTGGTTATATTCAGTCTTCAGTCCTTTAGCGACATTCAGAAAAACTAAACATGTTTCCGTTGGTTGTGTTTTAGTGGGAGCAGCTAGTTCTCAAAATATTCTGCTTGATGTGTTTAAGAACACGATAAAACAGAGCAACAATGAGTCAAAACAGGTCCTCTAAAACACCAGGCCTGTCAGGAGTGGTTACTAGGTGTGCTTCATCATCTAAGTGCTGCCAGAAGGCTCATTGTGGGGGAAGATCAGAGGCTAACTCCTTGGGCTTGGCTAGCCGCCCCCTTGGAGCTCGCTCTGTGCTCATTAACTCAGCTTAATACGGCAAAATGAGAGCTCTGTGCATATCCTGACTCTCTCATACTCTACTTCATGTACCTGTTCCTCACCACCTCTTTCATCTAGCTTGCTGCATGAAGATTGCAGGGCCAGGACCCAGCCTGGCTAATCGCAACCAGATTAGTGCATTCATGTGCCTCAGGGGGCTTCATTAGGGCT
The DNA here is from genome assembly GCA_037176975.1 of Arrhamphus sclerolepis. Taxonomy (NCBI): domain Eukaryota; kingdom Metazoa; phylum Chordata; class Actinopteri; order Beloniformes; family Hemiramphidae; genus Arrhamphus; species Arrhamphus sclerolepis. Next base: position 5,483,562 of record JBAMYA010000003.1, read on the forward strand.
AATCCTTTGCTTCTTCTGGTCTTCCACAGTGGCTGAGTGTGACGCACTGTACATCACAAACATGCATGGATGTCTAACTACATACATGTGCTGGGCTGCTCACCGTTTTCCCAATGCTGCCAGGGTCTCCGAGAATACCCGCACGTCCTTTGTGTCCCTGGAGAGAAACATTTTGTCACAATGGTGTCGTGTAACAACTTTTAAACAAAAGTAATCAAATTCATTCCTCACCTTGACACCCAGAATTCCCTGGGGGCCTTTCAGTCCTGCGGGGCAATTAAGGGGGCACTGTTGTAGAGACAGAGAAACAAATGGATTAGGAAAAATTAAATGATAACAAAGTTTTTAAAAACAAGACGCCATAACGTAATACCTGGAGGTCTGCACTGCCCTCTTCTGCACCAATGAACTTGCCTGGAGGGCCCTACACAGAGAGATAAACACATGGATGGGGGGAAAGAAAATCACATGGTCAGAGCTGGCAAAGAGTTGCCTCTTTTCCCCTGAGCTGAGTCTGCATTTTCTCTTTATTTCTATCTACCCCAGCCCTTTCTATTTCCCTGTGTATAGATTAACTTAGGAAGTGAAGTATCTAAGGAGTGATGTATTCCTGCTACAGTCAGATGAGACAGCCCACTGAACTAATGGGGGTTTATTTGTCCTAAGACAGCACTAAAGCTAAACAAATATACTCCCCTGGGCTGGGAACATCACTCTCAATGAAAACACCCTCCCCCTGAGTTCCTGGAGTCACTCAGAGATGCGCACAGAAAAGTACATACAGCTTAAAAGCGTAACTCTCAGAACTGTTTTGGTATCTCATCACTTGGTGTCTGCTGGGACATGTACGAGCAAAGAGTTCTGGCTGTGGCTGGTATTTTTTGATTTTTTTTTTTGATACTTTAAAAAACCCACACACATTAACTGCTGCCTCTGCTGAATCAAAACAAATTCAACACAGCATTAGCACTTTCAACTGCCTCCATTCAGCTATGTAAGGCAGCTGCAATTAGAATGATAGATATATATGCTTGATTAAGCCCAATGTGCCCATGCTAGCTTATTTGCTGATCTCACCGGTCTCACTGAAAGGAATTCTTTCATATGAAATAATTAGGCTTATCCAAGCACCACTCCACTGTTTATGTAGCATATTATGTGTCATGGGACAGGAGGCGCAGCTGAAAGGTTTGTCCAGCAGAGAGCGCTAACACATCTTAACACCTTTTGCACATTTAGAAGCTCTATTTACATGCTTAATTGGTTTAAGAAATTGTAGGGAGTAATTTCTGTTATTATTTTATGTTCAGAGAATTTTTAAATCATACACTTTATGGTTGAAGCTAAACTCACTCAAATGAGTTTTAGTTGCAAGCTCATCTTTATGTCACATATCTCAGTTACTCAGTTATAGTTTTCCTGTGTAACTAATACTGAAAAACATTTTACTGGCTTCCCGGGAGGTCCAGGGAGTCCTGGAGGTCCAGGTGGTCCCATTACGCCCTAAATAAAGGTGAAAGAGGAAATATAGTTAAGAAAAGGCTAGCAGTAAAACAACTCTGGCATAAATCAAGATTGGAAATTCTGCAGCTGTTCTTGTACCTTTGGTCCAGTTGATCCGATTTCACCAGGGAGACCAATTTGCCCTGGAGCGCCCTAAATAAAGGCATAACATGGGCATTTTGTGAAGAAGCAAAGAAAATGTGTAAATATGCCATCAGCTACCAATTAGTTCCACCCCTCACAGCAGAGTTGCTAAGAGAAGTAATAACTGTGTAATATTAAACAGTGCTACTTACAGCCAGACCAGGAAGACCAGGTCCCTGTGCGGACAGAAAGGAAAAGAGGTCAAAATACTGCTTCACAATTACAAAAATCTATCAGAGGATGAAATGATGTCTACAAAAACAAACTCTTAACAAATGCAGTAATTTGATAATGCATGTGTAGAGTGTGAGAGCAGAACAAACACCAAACACCTCTTACAAATAGAGTACAGTCATTTTAGTTTGTTATGTCTTTTATTTGGAATCAATACTTAAAGCACATGTTATTAAGGAAGAAAGCATTCCTGAAAGAAGACAAGTGTTGCATTGAAGCATGACTTTGAATGAGTCAACTTAGTATATTGGAGGATGTGAGTTAGAGGGACTCTTAGCACCACCTAGTGGTGCCTGACTGTACCACACATACTGCGCTTGATGTCAGCGTGTGCATACACTGTATGGTAATATCTATTTAAATTGTAGCTCCTTTGTTAGGGATAATTATTTAAACAATACCCATGTCAGCTGTAGAAAACATATGCTACATTTAGCCAAAATGATCTTAAAGAGGGTACAGCTGACATGGGTATTGTT